>JARHVA010000052.1:2637500-2865000 GCA_037957365.1 Torreya grandis | reverse complement strand
TCTCTAGAGACCAGGATACAAACAAGTGATCAATAATATAGAGCATGTATATACTTGGATGGTAAAATGATAGTGCTCTTAGTGGTTGTAGATCTAGCATAGGGTAATCCACACTTGGTGTTCAGGGTATAGGATTCCAAAAACCTATGCCTAATATACAAGTAATGGTTATAACTAGATCCCAAGGTAAACTAATGATATAAAAATGAAAACAAAGGTATATCAAGGATATAATAAGGAAACCACATGAAAATAACTAACTAATAAGGGAAACATATATCTAAGATGGTTGTAAACACTAAAATAAGTAAAAATGTAAATGGTGCAATGTTAAACCATGAGTGGTCTATGAAACCTTATGCGGTAATGGAAATTTTAATCACCCTATAGATATACCAACTTATTCAATATAAGGACGACAACTTACATGCTACTATAACAATAATCAAAGAAAATATATCTAATAAGTATATAAAGGAAATGGGATAAGGATAGAGATACTTATATTTGGATTGACTCATTAACGCATCAATATCCTCCTTGGATTTGGTGGCACTTTGAAAGAGATGTTTTAGGATGAATATTTAAAATGGTAAGATGAATACCTTGGTATCCTTAGTTTTGGACTCCAAATACCAAGTGTGCCTCCTCTATTTGACTTCTCCTATTGAGCTTCAAAGACCTTAAACAAGACTTGACCTCAAAAGAATGAGACCTTAACCTCTAACTCATCCTATTAATACTTAAGGATAGAAATATGATCAAAAGTAGAGAAAATTAGTGTTGTGTGTATTTTAAATGATAATTATGAGTCATATATATATATATATATATTCAAACCTAGAAACAACTATGAAATCTAAGCTGATAATTTTTGTCAAAGCAATACAATTGAATAGAATGTTGGCTGAATAAAAACTATATCAACTAGGCCAATATAATACAAATAATAGGGACAAAACTCATAATTGTATCAACAAGGTTGATATAGTATAGGGAAAGATATGAATGAAATAGATTGTGTTGATACATTGAATAGGAATATAGGGTGGATAACAAAACTAGACATAAGGAGATGGACAAGGAAGATGAAAAGAGACTCAAAAGAGGTCATAATGGTAGTAATGAAGGTATTATAGAATAGTATGAAAACATCTCTCACAAATTACCACAATGCCATCCCACTCCATTCCTAGTGCACTCCTTAGGATGTGCCCTCTGCTTTATCAAATTTTAGATTTATGTGAAAACCCTAGATGACAAAAATATTGTACAAAATTAGGAGAATAATATAAAAACAACAAAATTCACTAATTTGGAACTAATGCATTATGAAAAATTACTAAAAATAACAAATTATAATGAGAAAACAAAAATTTACCTAGAAACTATGCCTCCAAGAGGAATTAGGGTCTCAAACTTGTCATACAAAGAGGTTTGGCGATTGGAATTAGGAATTTGAAATTGAATTTGGGCCTAGAAAATAGTGTTGGGAAGAGGACACTAGAGGTGTGGAGCTCATGTCTAACCTAGGGCACTCATGTCCACTTACAGTGAGGAAATCAAGGTTTATGGGTTTTGTGTGCATTCTAAATACACATAATATTTTCACACTTTTATCAATTACTTATGATTTCTATCTTGTAGGAACCCATTGAGTCTCAACCTCTCTGAATGCATGCCTTAAATGGTGCACCAAGAAATGGGTAGGTAGACCATATGTTCTTTGTAATATTTTTATCCCTTATTTCCACTTATTATCAATCCAACCAGCTCCTAAAAACATTCCTCTAAGCTATTACTCCTCTTTTGCACACTCCTCCGGTCATTTGCTACCTTCCATACCATTTTTCCTAACCTAAAACCACTTTTTATTGTTTAAATTACTATTTTGATTGGGTTAACCTTGTACTCTTATTGGTGAAATTTATTCAGGGACTAGGTCGGCTCTTGGCTGACCTAGTGAGTTTTTGTCAATAATGATACTAGGTCGACTGGGTTGACTCTATTGGCTAAAACTTTTATAAGGGATTAGGGTTAAATATTCCTATATATATATGATAATTTCACCATTATTTATAGAATATAATAAGAATTAAGAGCTATTTCACATCTACTTATCCACCATTCTACTTGAGGATCAAGCTTAGGGTTTCATACTTTATTTGGAGATACAGATCTTGTTGTTAGAGGTACAATCACTGAGAGGGGGGGGTGAATTACTGAGCCTAGATAATCCAAATTCCATTTAAATTCTTTCAAAATATTAATCAATTATCACAAGCATTCATGAATCATACACATCATTCATAGCAATGACCAAGAAAAACAATGCAAAATCAAGAACATAACACATGACATATGTGGGAAACCATCTTGGAGGAGAAAACCTACTAGAACCTAAAATTATACTAATATACTATAATAAAAAGAACCAATTTAGAACATCTACAATTTATCAAAGAACTACCATCCCTTATTTAGTGAGACTACAATCCCACAAGGTGCTACAACACCTGTCTAGATGAGCTGCCACAACAACTAGACCTTTAGCAAGTTTCACCTTGCAAGCAGGATGAAACCACCTAGATGTTGAGAAGACAAAACAACACCTATGCACACAACATATCTTGAACATTTATTTCCTATCAATCTGATGGAGATACAAATTATATCAGCTCTCTTCAATTCTATATACTCAAAGCATCTAAAACATCATTTTGGATCACCCTAAATCTCTTCGCTCATCCTCAACTTGTAAGATCACTATTATTACATCAGAAACATGACCCATAGGTCATACACATAGTCCTTAATATTCTCTGCTTTTCAACTCATCTACTGGTCCCTCTCCCTCTCCTTTGGTCCACAAATCTCACATACACACACCTCTTGCAAGTCTTTTAAACATACTCACTCATTTGACCTATTCTAAGCTTATTAGGTCCAATAACCTATGTGATAACCTTAATTACCTTGATAAAACAAGAATGTATAATACTCATCACTCTTTTTTGGTCCTTATTGACCTATACCTTCTCTTTCAAAGGTTCTCTCCTTCACTTGGATTCACATTCACACAACATAAACAAACAGGCCAAATAGGCCTTATACTTATACCATGCTCTTGGTATAACCCATATTGGTTAAAAAAAATCCTCACCACACTTATTCCACCTTTTAAATAGGTCCTAATACACATTACATGTAATAAAGACATACTCCATAGGTCATCCAATGCCTCGTTATCCCCAAACCACCATTAGGTCTTGGTGAGACCTAAAACCATTAGGCATTCATACTCATAAGTTACATGTGAGACTACTTGGACAAAATTCATCATTTAACAATGATTTTAAAATATCAAACATATCTCCAATGTCCCCTTTATCACTCCCACATGGGTCCATGCTATCTAGAACACCAACTCCACACTTGGACCTACCAATTAGGTTTCTTAGCTCTTTAGGTCTTCATACACAGAAAACACAGTCTCAAACATCTGAACCAAATACTCAAATATTTCACATATACATATAATTATATCACATGGGTGAACCCTTCATGACCTTATATATACCTCCATGTGATTTAAACACATCACCACATGTTCTAATCACTCAAAACATCATACATAAAATGACGACTCAGACTGATCATATATAGTCAAAATATAGTCAAGTTATTTTGACTCTCCATATCTTATCAAAGGCATATCATGACAACCAATGCATATAGAACATATTCATGCTCATTTTATTCTTCAAATTTTCTCAGAACACCTTTAACTTACCTCTGCAAGATGGTCACTCAAATTGCCAGTGCATTCAATAAACATAGTCAATTTATACATCTTTGTTCATACATAAAATAGATTAATAAAACATACAACTACCAAAAATATGATCCTTATGTATTCAAAAACACTATTTAGTATCTAATTCATCATGATATATTGAAACAACATCAAAACAAGCTCTAACAATCTTCTTGGGTCACTTCCAAGACACAGTCAAACACGTAATCAGCTTTAGAGCTTAATATATTTAATTGTATGAACATTAATACCTTATAAATAGGTTCAATGGATGCATCATTTAGTCCTATTCAAAATTTATTTTTATATCACCTTTTAATTCATCTTGGATCAAAAGTTATGGACAAAATATAGATCACTAGTTTTCCCTTTTCAAAATTCAAATATTCATATGCCAACGGTCACAGTGAAACTTTGACCACTTTAATATCATCTCATGCCATTACTAATTAGATTAAACATGTACCATAAATATTTATTTAATTATATCATATTTTACCTTTCATCTCTCACCATTGGATATTCATCTTGACTATTTGACTTAATGCACTTCATCAATTTCCTGTACCTAGCTCGATCTTTATCTGTGTTAAACATTGAACACTTTGAAAACATCTCGCTCAATATGCACCATTGATATATATTTATACAAACACCTAATTATTATTATATCTTTTAATAAGTTTGGTATTTATCTTTTCTTGACCTTAAACTTTGAACACTTGTCCTCATCTCACTGCTTCTAAACATCTTGGAATGAACACACTCCATTGATCCTTTTATAAGGAGCTCAATCTTTAACTTTGTTAACCAATGATAACTTTGACCTATTTAATTCGATACACTCCATTGATATTAATATGTATGAATGTATGTGAGTCATTAGATTTATATTTGGTCCTGGTCTTTACCCTTCACAAATTTGGCTAAGTATGGGTACCATCACAATCTGCATGGAAGGTCATCTTTGCTCCTTAATAAATTTTGCCTCAATCAATCTCATAACCTGAAAATTGTGTTAGGGTGTGGAGCTAAAAGCTTCAACCGTTTGCACACACATGAAGAAAGGATGCTGAAGAACCAGAGCCACCGGCGTCGGCAGTATGACCGACGTCGGTCAGATGCAGTGGAGAAGGAGACCGGTGACGGCAGAGAGTCGGCCGACGTCGGCAGCACCAGACAAGCAGGGACCGACGTCGGTCGCCTGTGCGGTCCAGAACTGCTATTTACGAATAGTCAGTTAGTTAAATCGAGTGTTTGCATGCTAAGAGACTATTTTAAGTCGCGAGCTATGTGTCTAATTTTAGTAGTTAGATGTCTATTTTTGTAACCATGGGATTCTATTTAAAGAACCATGAGGCATGTATTGTAATCATCATATTGATCAAGTAAGAGCATTGAAGCAAGCAAGGTCAAGGAGATCTACAGGTGTAAGGTCAAGGAGATCAGCTAAAGCATTCAAGGAGGGATTGTAACTCAGGTTTTAGAGTTGGTTTTGTGTTGAGCAAGAGAGAGAGGGAAGAAGGTCTTGAGGTGTGGCAAGCCTTTGAGGTGGAGGGAGAAGTGGCATCTTCCTTATTTGTATTTTCTTCTAGTATTATCTAATACAATTGTGTGTATTGTCTCTCAAATTCTTTGCTGTCTCATGTTTCTAGTTTCTTAATCATTCTGGTATAATTTCCGTGTTCAATTGCTCATATATAAGTAATCAATTTTGCTACCGTTGGATAAGGGGCCTCCTAACAGTTGGTATCAGAGCTACGGTTTGCAGGAAGAAAGTTATTGTTTTTTGATTACAGGTCATTCACAGGGTTTTCTGATTGAGTGGGAGTTCAGCAATGGCAGAAGAAAGCAAGCTACGAATGGAGAAGTTTAACGGCAAGAATTATCAACACTGGAGGATGCAGATTGAGGACTATCTGTATCAGAAGGATCTGTACTTACCATTGGGTGGGGTTGCATGCAAGCCCACAGATATGAAGGATGAAGAATGGAGTGTTCTTGATCAGAAGGCTCTTGGTTCCATAAGGTTGAGTCTTGGAGCTTCTGTGATTTCCAGCTTATCACAGTGCAAAACAACGGAAGAGTTGATAAAGTCCTTGGCAAATTTATACGAAAAGCCCTCGGCTTCTAATAAGGTATACCTTATGAAGCAGCTATTTACTTTGCAAATGCAGGAAGGAGGTTTGGTACACACTCATCTCAGTGATTTCCATGGTTTGGTAAACTAATTAGCTTCAGTCAACATTGTTTTTGATGATGAGGTAAAGGCTCTCTTGATTTTATGTTCTTTACCTGAAAGTTGGGATGGTATGGTTATGGCAGTAAGTAACTCTGCATCTGCTTCTAAAATCTTAAAGGTTGATGATGTTGTGAGTGTGATTTTGAATGAAGAAATACGCAGGAGAAGCACAGGTGAATCATCAGGGAACGCTCTAAGTGCGGAAAGCAAAGGAAGGCAAAAGGAGAAGATTGAGCAAGGGAAATCAAGGTCGGGAAGGAGATCCGAGTCCAAAGGTATTACCTGCTGGTTTTGTGGAAAGAAAGGACATACAAAGAAGGAGTGTTGGTTGAGAGATAAAGAGAATCAACATGCAGGTATTGAAGAAGCAAAGGATGCAAATATTGTGGTACAGGATGCTCTCATACTTTCTTTGGATAGTCACGTAGGATCATGGATATTAGATTCTGGTTCATCTTTTCATGCATCCCCAAACAAAGATTTGTTTCATGAGTATGAACAGGGAGACTTTGGATTTCTTTATTTAGGGGATGGTACGCCTTGTCAGATAGTTGGCAAAGGGAAAGTGCAGCTGAGATTGCAGATTGACAACACATGGGTGTTGAAGGAGGTCATGCATGTTCCAATTCTGAAGCAGAGTTTGATTTCTGTAGGAAGGTTGGGTGATGAGGGATGCACAATAACCCTCACAACGGATTCTTGGAAGGTTACCAAGGGAGCACTTGTTTTAGCAAGAGGTAAGAAAGTAGGTTCTCTTTATCTATCTACTTGTACTACTGATTCCACTTCTGGTGCAGATTCGAAGATGTGGTCTATTAGGCAGGGTCACATGAATAGGAAGGGAATGGAAGTTCTTGACTCAAAAGGTATGCGTTCAAATTTAGAAGGCATGGATAGAATTCATTACAGGAAAAGGAAATTTGAGGCTTTTGACAAGAACAGGGATGTCTTGGTGTTTATGGAGGAGATGAAGGCCTTAGAACAGTTACAGGCAGTAAATAAATATGAGCAGGGCAGCATGGATAGAGATTTGATCCAAGAAGAGCTCGCGGATGAAGAATTCATCACTCACGGGAACACACAGGCACCGATGTCGGTTACTTGGAACCGATGTCGGTCATCCAGACACCGGCTTCGATCATGTGCAGACCAGCAGGGTCGGTAGGTCGGGCAGGAGAAGTCCGACGTCGGTCATCAGGACCGACGTCGGTAGGGGGGACACCGGCGTCAGCCAGGGGTAACGACGTCGGTAGTCAGGATCAGTGCAGGGAACCGACTTCGGTCGGGAGCAGACTGGGAGTTGGCCGAGATCGGTCACTGGAACAGATGTTGGGTGGATCTATGAGTCTCAAACACCCATACAGAGGTCAGAAAAGGTATGTGAACCTCATATTCGTTGTTCACCTTCTTTATATTGCTTACTATTAGTCATGAACTAGGAAGATGGAGGAAGTAATGCAGGTAGAATCCAAAAATAGTGGGAGCTTGACATGGATGAGGAGTGTGAGTCCTTGGAGTAGAGCCAAACAGGTACTTGTTGGTGGAGTTGTCAGCTGGATATAGAGGGATGGATTCCCGTTTTAGAGAAGAGAGTGGATGGACATCTGAGACAGAAGGCTATGGTATATGGTCTTGAGTTAGCTGCAGGGCAATGGAGGTTTGACCATTGTTTTTATCTTTACCAGGTTGGATAATATTAGCTACATTATCCTGTTACTATATTGTGTTACTTTTTGCAGGGTTGCATATACAGGGAGTTTTCTGAGCTAAGGGTAGAGTTGGTTCAGAAGTATGTCATGAAGAATTTGGGAGCAGCAAAATTCTTATGGCATAGGTGACAGGTATAGCATCACAGGTTTGCGTGGTGGTTGGTCTTCAAGGGTGATTTTGAAGAGGGATACAGAGCCTAAGGAACAAAATAGATGGTGTACAGGTACAGGTACAGGTTGTAGCTGTTTATCTCCAAGTGGGAGATTGTTAGGGTGTGGAGCTAAAAGCTTCAACCATTTGCACACACATGAAGAAAGGATGCTGAAGAACCAGAGCCACCGGCATCGGTAGTATGACTGATGTCGATCAGATGCAGTGGAGAAGGAGACCGGCGACGGCAGAGAGTCGGCTAACGTCGGCAACACCAAACAAGCAGGGACCGACGTCGGTCACCTGTGCGGTCCAGAACTACTGTTTACGAATAGTCAGTTAGTTAAACTGAGTGTTTGCATGCTAAGAGACTATTTTAAGTCGCGAGCTGTGTGTATAATTTTAGTAGTTAGATGTCTATTTTTGTAACCATGGGATTCTATTTAAAGAACCATGAGGCATGTATTGTAATCATCATATTGATCAAGTAAGAGCATTGAAGCAAGCAAGGTCAAGGAGATCTACAGGTGTAAGGTCAAGGAGATCAGCTATAGCATTCAAGGAGGGATTGTAACTCAGGTTTTAGAGTTGGTTTTGTGTTGAGCAAGAGAGAGAGGGAAGAAGGTCTTGAGGTGTGGCAAGCCTTTGAGGTGGAGGGAGAAGTGGCATCTTCCTTATTTGTATTTTCTTCTAGTATTATCTAATAAAATTGTGTGTATTGTCTCTCAAATTCTTTGCTGTCTCATGTTTCTAGTTTCTTAATCATTCTGGTATAATTTCCGTGTTCAATTGCTCATATATAAGTAATCAATTTTGCTACTGTTGGATAAGGGGCCTCCTAACAAATTGAGCCAGATTATCTCCTCATATAGGATAATCTATTCATGTATAAACCTTCTCTTGAAACCTTTGCATGTACAAGATATAACACCATTAATCTGCTCATTCATTTTTTTTTGCCACAGAGCCAACTATGCCGAGAAAGCCAACTTTGCACATGCATATCTTTTGATGCACTTCATCTCATGACCTAAAAATTAGTGCATATCAACTAAGAAAAAATTTGAACAAAATCATATGATCAAATCCTTTTAAAACTACCACATGTGTGAAATATGACTATATCAAAATGCCTACTCAACTTTTCTTACCACATGCAAATTTGGCTATGGGAAAACACTGTCAAATTGCCTGAGAGCCTAAATTTGCACTTGAATATATTTTTTCAAGATTAATTGCATGACTTGAGATTTATCACATAAGATATTCTCTGATAGTTTAATTCATCTATATTTAAAGCTACTCCTGAAAATTTCATATGTGTGATATATGACGTTACCAAACTGCTTACTTAGCTCTATTTGAACATAGAAAACATTGTTAAAATGCTGGGGATCCCAAATTTGCACACACATATATTTGGATGTGATTCATTTAATGAATTTATAATTGGACCATAGTAACTTGAGACTAATTTTATCACAACCATATGATGAACTCCACCTGACTCATCCATACGTGGTAATTATGATGTCATCAAACTATCTACTCAGATTTTCTGCTATTGGACCCAAAAAGTCTAGATGAAAACTATGGACTACCAAATTAATTTCACTCATGTACACAAACACTCCAATCATCATTATCCTTTGATGGGACCCATTACACATCCTAAAATCATCATAATCATCCCTGAACATCTTTAACCATGCCAAAACTGAAGATCAACCAAGCCTCCTTCAAGCATATTAAGACAAGCACATTGCACACTTTGTCATATCACTTAGAATATGAAGACACTTCATCCACTCACCTAGACACCTTCATGATATCACCATGACATCATTGAAACTCTCTAACACTTGTCTTATGGAGAATTCTTTTGGATAAATTGATAGGTTGTGTAGTCTAGAGCTGATTTATCCTTATCATCCTTACATACCATAACAACCTCTTGCAAAGTATCTTGGCCATGGGAGAGATTGAAGCTCGGTGGTTTTATCTTCAAAGGTAAGTATTTTTAACTTTTTTCCTCCTTTGTATAAGTAGATGGATATGCATTTGTACTTCTCTTCAATGCATTGGGATTCCATATACATTAACATAAGTGTATGTCTCTTATGCATGTTTAATTTTAGTGTTTATTACCCCCATTTTGTGACACAATATTTGGTGAGCATTAGATTAGAATTTACTTTACTTATTATTATTATAGTGAATATGAAAACATAGGTCTTAGTTAGGGTTATTGCATGATTGCGCTTGACTGGAGGCTTTAGAACACTCCCTAGTATTGTTATTGTGATAAGAGATCCCTTATTTGGGTGTAGAAGATCCACATATTGGTCATATTCCTAATTATCTAATGTATTCCCATTCGAAAGTGTAAGTAAGATCTATCTTCTTTGATTTAGGATTGATTTATAGACTTGATGAATTTTTGATTGTATACATTATGGTGAACCTGATGTGAACCTAACCTTTGCAGGTTTTCTTTCATTTTTTTATTTTCTATAATTTTATTTATTATTTTTGTATATTTGTGATACTAGGTCGAGAGGGCTAGTATAGTTTCTAACTTCTATGGATAGGTTTAACACATAGTCGCATCAAAAATGACTCTGTTATGTTTGTGCATGTCTTCATCAAATACAAGTTATTGTGTTGAACAAGTTGACACAACACTCTTATAAGATTATATAAAACATACTAGGTTAACCAAGTTGATATATCATTCTAAACAACTTCCATAAAACATAATAGGTTGACCAGGCTAGTATAGTCATCTTCACAGGCTTTAGCAAACAGGGAACTATGGAACTAGGTCGACCCAATTGACATAGTTGGCAGAATTTGCAAGTAACATTCAAGGTACTTCAACAAAAATCTCACATTCTCTTGCATCTTCCAACTCACCAAGGTTTCTTTCTCTCTTTCTCTTTCATTTTAGTTATTTCTTATAGTTTTATTTTCAATAGTTTGTAGTCTTTAAAACTACCCTCATACAATGAACTAGGTCGACCTGGTCGACCTAGTTCTATATTTTTCCTTATGTCTGAAAGACTAGTTTGAAAGTATCAACATAGTTCTTAAATACTTACTTTAGTAGTATAGTATTGACACTATCGACTTTGTACTATAATATCTACATACAATATCATCTGAACTGACACTATAGTATGTTTCAAATTGGAAATTAACATCTATATGCTAATAATTACTTCACACTTTCACTTTTAGTTGCTTTCATGATTATATTAGATCACATAATCGAATTAGGTGGTTTTTCAATATACCATTTAGTTCTACTATTTTTCTCTTTCTTGCACACACTACCAAATCACATAATTTCAAAATGCATTTAAACAATTGTCTACCCAAGACCTGCCTACTTAGATTTCATCACCAAGGGGGAAGCCAACTTAATTTTCTGGCCAAGTATAAACATATGGTTAAAGGTATATATTGACAAAGCACTTGACACCTTTATCACTATAAGATTATTAAGAGAAGGGATAGGCCCCAATACCAAGCTAGTACCATTGCCAACACAAATCCCTTCTAGCCTAAACATCTTGAAACCATCCATAGATTGATTTTTAGTTCTGTACTTTCAACCAACTTCCCTATCACACTTAAAACAACACTTTATAATCTAACAACATTCAGGATGACCACTTAATTAGCATTTACTTTTCATTTGACTACTTGCTCTTTGCTCATTGTATGTTGTATTGCAAAAACTTACATTAGCCAACATTGGTGCAAGGTTTTGTGCCTCAATTGTATCATCCTCATTGACCTAATTGATTGTATGTTTACTCTCATTTCTTGCTTTCAATTACATTTCAATATCTTTCTTTATTTTTAGTACACTATCGATCTATTCTACATAGTCTCTTACAAACTATTTTTCTCCCTATTTACAGTACTAGGTCAACCCAGTCGACTTTGTACTCCTATCAGGCTCTATTTTCCTTAGTTTGTAGTACTAAGTCAACCTAGTTGACTCTGTACTCTTTCTACTATCCTATATATCTAACACAGTTCTCTATTTATCCTTCCTTAGAATTTTGTTTATTTTTATCAAATCATCATGAAATCCTCTATCAAAATCTTCTTGGACAACTTGAATCCATTTAGACACTATATGGGGTTCTCTTTGCTTCTTATATTTTCCTATCTTTTCTTCCTCTTTTCAAATTGTGAGGCATTCTTATGATGCCCACTTGCATATCATTTTAGAATTTGGGGTATCTTGTGATGCCCATCCCTATATCCACTTACCTTTTGGGGAATCTTGCGATGCCCATTCTTATTCTACATGGCATGCTACCAAACTAATTCAACTTCAGTAAACCTTCTAAGACATAAGTTTATCTCTCACATGCTCATCCTTGATATAGACGTTAGTTTAAGATCCTTCCCTTCTTTTCATTCTTTCTATATGCTATCTATCTAACATTTTTTTCCAGTTACTTACACAGGTCTCACCCTCTACAACAATTCTCTACTTTCACAAACATTAGTCCTTCCTTTTGGTCTTTTGGTTTTCCCTTTTTCTTATGAGTTGCATTGTAAAAATGTGGATAGGACCCGATCTTCCTCATGATGTAATTTTATCCTCTTTGTTTCCATATTTATTACACACATTTTGGCACCCCTTGGGTTTATCTTTTGTGAGTTGCAGTGTAAGACCATGGATTGGACCTGGATTTTCTCATAAATACCACCTTTTTCTCATCTCATTTATTTTTTAAATACTTTTTGGCATCTTTGTGGGTTTATATTTTATGAGTTGTAGTATAATACCATGGATAGGACCTAGCCCTCCTCATAAAATCACCAACTTATCATTTCCCTTTTCTAGAATGTGTTTAACAATGGTTATGAGTTTAAGATCTTTGTTCTCAGTTTTAGATTTTGCTTCTTTTCATAAATTAAATCTACACAACAATCTATGTTAGCATGTTTTCCTTTATTTCCCTCATTTTTATGATAGGGAATCACATTTTTCTATCATTGTATCCCTTTTCCAGCCTTTATCATATTTTTTATGATTTGAAGTAATTTAAATTGTTTCATGTTTGACTCCTCTTGATTTCCTTTCCTTTCACTCCACATTGGATAAAATAAGGTCAAAGTCAAGATAACACTTTTATTTCGCCTAACGTCTCTGAGATATCTCTTTTAGCAACCAAGTCCCAAGCATTCAAATGAAATTCATCTTTAGCACCCATGTTTGCTTTCCCAAATTCATATGGAGGTGGAATAGAAAAAGACATCAAGAAATTTAAAAGCCAAATTATTTGAAATAAAAATCAATGACATACAAAAGGTAACATACAAATTTTAAAAGTCAAAATCACACAAAAAGACATTATTACAAGCACATATTCTATCAATAATCGAAGCTCAAACTCCATAGTTGGCCTCACAATAGAGCCGAGTTCCATTGGGGTGTGTTAAGCCAGTAGATTGGAATAGGAGAATTCAACAAACTCTATGGTGTTATCTACTTTCTCATGTAAGTACCCAATATTCACAGTGGACCGATCACTCTATAAGGGGTTCTGAGGAATGGGGAACATGTTGTGGGAAGGAAGGTCCATTTTAATTTTTATGCATATAGCCTTCATGGGATGATCTACATACTTCATTTATTGACATAAGACTTGTGTGGCTAAGAGAAGTTATTCATAGTCCTTAAGTTCTAAAGTCCTCTTGTTTTGAAAAACCTAATTTGAGTGTCTTGACTTCAATAAAGAGTTCTCTCTACCTTGGTTTTTCCTTCATTCTCCCCTCCACCCATTTCATTTCCCCCCTTGATAGAAAAATTATGATTCCAAATCTGTTTTCTCTTTTCTATACTTCCTTCTTCTTCACATCTTAAAAAACAAGCTAGCACTACTTTGTTTGAGTTTTATCTATCATTATAAAAAAACATGTTTGAGTAACTATGGATTACTTTATTTACACCATGGCTCTACATTTATAGACATAATTTGCTTTCTTTTATCAGTTGTCATTATTATACCACCCTTTTTATGGACCCCTAAGTTTGTTTCTACTTTCATGTACTTTTTCCATTGTCAAGTGAGGTTGGATTGTTACTGTTGATAATTTTGATCCCACAAGTCAAATTGCCACACTTATCATTAGAAGCTTTTCATGTCATTGCCAATTTGATTTTGCTCAAAGCATTTTCAAAAGGGATAGAAAAATAAGACTTCGGGCTTGCACATAATACTTTGGGTTTTGTCATATCAGTTATTTCATTTGACTTATTGTTTTATCCAAACATTGGAATCCTTTCGGAAGGGTCATTTGCAAAAACTTGAAGGGTTATTTCACAACTTCGAGGGTTATTTTTCAAGGGTAAAGGACCATTTCAAAATCTTGAAGGGTATTTGCCCTTTGAAAAAGGGCATCCTCAAAATCAAGGTCATTTGTGGAAAAGTTTTGAAGGGTTCAAATCCTTTGAACATTTTATTTGAAGGGAAGGAAAAGGAAACTTGGCAAGAATCATGAAGGCTATCTACCCTTCAAGGAAGTGTACTTCACAATCCCGAAGGACCTTTACATTTTCTTGAGGGATCAATTCCAAGAAGCTGAAGGGCACTTTCCCTTCAGGAAAGTAATTATCAAGAAACTCAAGAAGAAAGAATTCCTTCAAAAATTTTGTCTGAAGGAAATGGACCATTAACAAAAGTCTTGAAGGGTAGTTTTCCATTTGTTGAAGGGTTCATTCATTTTCCAAGGGTTTGATTACAAAAGTTTTGAAGGGTCATTTTATTCAAAAAAGGACAATTGTCAAAAAGCCTGAAGGGCAGTTTCAAAAACCCAAAGGGATATTTGTATAAAGTCCAAAGGGACATTCCTTCAAACAAATTGTTTGAAGGAATGTGTTGGATAAAAAAGCTAAAAGAAAGTTCACTTCCAAGAATTCTTTTAGATTTTTTGTCTGAAGGAATAGTCCATTACAATAATGCCAAAGGGACACTTTGAAGAAATCCAAGGGCTCTTTCCTTTCGGGAAAGTTCATTTTGAGAATCCTGAAGGGCTCTTTCCCCTCAAGAAGGTTTGTGCCAAAATCCAAAGGGTTAGAATCCCTTTGGAAAAGTCCACTTTAAAAATGTTGAAGGGTCACTTGAAAAGGTGAAGGACTATTTCGGAAGGCTCAAAGGGTAATTTGCAAAGGAAAGAATTCCTTCAGACTTTTTGTCTAAAGGAAGTTTACAAAAGAAAGGACTTGTCAAAAGGCCTGAAAGACATGAATTCCTTCAAAAAATTTGTCTGAAGGAAATAAATAGAGACTATCCATTACAAATATTCCATAGGAAGGACCAGAGCCAAAGTCTGAAAGAATACGTGAATGAAAACAAGGGCTTAAAAGGAAAACAAGGCAGAATTCTTTCAGACTTTTTATCTGAAGGAAATCAACAGAAAAAACTTTGATGGAAATGAAATAAGAAAAAGACAAAATTACTTCAGACTTTTTATCTGAAGGAAATAGGCAAAAAATGAAGTAGACAAAAGAAATAGTCGCAGACAAATAAATGCCAGAGAAATACATACACAAAATACAAAGAGTTGAGAATGGAAGGCAGAGAGATAACAAAGAGTTTTATCTAAATGCACCTCTCACTCATCAAGGTCATCTTCCATGCAAGCAAAGGCTATTTATAGTTGGTTGGTTGAATCTTCTTTTGACTATTTGTTGAAGTCATGCTTATCTCTTAGTCATCTCATGCATTCAAGATCCAACTCAGCTTCAGGTTTAGTCAAGAGGCATATTTCTTTGAAGATTGTAGCATGGATTTCCATGCAAGAGTTTAACTTGTCAAACTTGGGTCCACCTCATCCCTTCTATGCCAACATTGAATTTCATGCACCCTTCAGTTCTGTATTTGACTAGTCGTACACTTTATTTAGTTGACAAGTCATGCATGTGATCTTGTTTATCTTGTTGAAGGATTTCAACATTCCAGAAATTTAAGTAGAGTTCTAAATTTAGTTTTGCCATTGATTTCATGCAAATGAAATTGCTCTCTTGTTTTGAGCAATTCAAGAGGAGTCTATATTTGAAGATTGGTGTAGCATCATGCATGATGAAAGTTGTGACTCAAACTTGAGCTCACCATTCTTTTCAAATGCCAAAGGGTTTTTCATGCAAGACAAAAGACAAGAAGATATTTTAAAAAGGATTTGTTATCTTGGTATAACAAAAATTGGACTTAGGTTGAAGTGGGAGTTGATCTCCTTTTCTATTTTCAACATCAATCTCTTGGTTGTTGTATCTTTTTTTATATAAGTTGGCTTTTTAGCCTTGATTTGTATCTTTTTTTTTGAAGGACCATATTTTACCAAAATTTATGATATGCAACCTTTTTAAATAAATAGAAAAATAATTTTTAGACTCCAAAGTGATGGTATAGTGTATTTATGTCATTGATTTGTATATGTTATATAATTTTCTTCCTTATCAAGTCTTGATTCTTACCTAGTTACTAGCTGATCAGATTATACAAGTCAAGTTCTATGTTTAACATCTCTTAGCTAAAGTTATAGTGGATATAAGTGGCTGGTTAGTGCCTTGAATCAGGTCTATTACTTCATTTCCCTCAAGCTTTGATCACAAGATAGAACCTTTTCATGAAATACTTATGTGTAGGGGTCAATTGGAGTTAAAAATTTAGTTTGTTTATTGTCTGATTAGTATTTTTAGAAGCTCAAATTGAGTGGATCAATCAAAATTTAGGTGTATCACCATCATTAGGTAGGATTTCCCTTCAAAAAAAAATTCTCTTTTATCCAACAGTTCGTAGCGTAGAGTAGAGATCCTAATTGATACACCAAAGGGAGCTAGCCCTTACAATCTAGAGATTCAATCCATTGATTAGGTTACCCATAGCCTATGATTGTTTTTATGTTTCAACAGACTGTGAAAGCCTGAAACTACCTTCACAAGGGTGTGAGTCTGATTGAAAATATTTACTTCTCACATGTCAATTTTGTTTTCCCTTTCATGCACCTTTTTTCATTGATGATTGAGTAAAAACTGTTACTTCTCACTCAACAATGTTTTACCATTTTTGCTTACCCATCTTTGTTTAAGGATTGTTACTACTTTTACATAGATGTTTGATTACCATATTTTTGACATGTATCCTTGGTTTGAATTGGTGAGTTTTCCTTTCTTACTCAAGGTTTACTTGTTTGCATTTTTTGGTATTTAGTAGCTTTGGCTTTTCGGTTACCCAGTTTACTCTAAATTTTGACTTGGTCATTTGGTCTAACATAGAACTTGTCACCCCAACTTGTCAAATTTTTAAGTACATCCCATCCACATAGCACTAATCATCTTGGCTTTCTTGCGTTTATTTATTTTTGCTCTTTAGTTTTATATTATTGGGTTTGTCAAAAGTAGTCTATGTGCCCTACATAATCAAAACTATAAACACAACAAACAACGATCTAGTGATAAATGTAAGACAAGCTATGCATACATTTAATTTTTTAGTTATTTCCATTTCCATCATTTACTTTCAATTATTTTTTGCTTTAAAATACTGCAACTTTTTTTTAGCCTCAATGTTGTGTGTTACTATGTTCTTTCTTAAAGCACCATTCCCTATTGTAATTGTGTGATATGTGACGAGCTTCAAGTGGGGAATATGTATACACATAATATTTTCACACTTTTATCAATTATTAATCATTTTTACCTTGCAGGAACCTATCGAGTCTCAATCTCTCTGAATGCATGTCTTAAGGGCTATACTAGGAAAGAGCCACTTATTGCCAATCCAACCAGCTCCTAAAAACATCCCCCTAAGCTATTATTCATTTTTTTCACATTCCTCCAGTCATTTTCCATCTTTTGTACCCCTTTTCCTAACCTAAAACCCCTTTTGATAGTTTACAATACTAGGTCAACTAGGTCAACCTTGTACTCTTATTGGTGAAACTCATTCAGAGTCTAGGTCGGCTCTTGGCTGATCTAGCCTGTGACCTAATGAGTTTTTATCAATAATGATACTAGGTTGACTAGGTCAACCCTATCAGCCAAGACTTTTAGAAGGAATTAGGGTTAAATCCACCTATATATACAAGATAATTTTGTCATTATTTCTACTTATCCACCATTCTACTTGAAGAGCAAGCTTAGGGTTTCATAATTTCTTTGGAGATATGGATCTTGTCTTGTGGAGAAGTCTTTTGGATACATTGATAGGTTGTGTATCCTAGAGCTTATTTATCTTTGTCATCCTTATATACCACAACAACCTCTTACAAAACACCTTGGCCAAGGGAGAGATTGAAGCTTGGCAAGTTCATCTTCAAAGGTCAGTATTCTTAACTTTGTTCTTCCTTTGTAAGAGTAGATAGATATGCATTTTTATTTTTCTTTTATGCATCAAGATTTCGTATACATTGACGTGAGTATATGTCTCTTATGCATGTTTACTTTTAGTGTATATTAACCCCACTTTGTGCCACAAGCTTTGGTGAGCACTATATTAGACTTTACTTGTTATTAGTATAGTGAATATGAAAATATAGGGCTTAGTTAGGGTTATTATGTGATTGTGCTTGACTGGAGGCTTTAGAACCCTCCCTAGTATTTTTGTGATAAGAAATCTCCTAATTGAGTTTAGCAAATCCACATATTGATCATGTTCCTGATTATCTAATGTATTCTTAATTGAAAGTGTAAGTAGGATCTATTTTATCAAAGTTAGGATTGATTTATAGACTTGATACATTTCTAATTGCATACACCTTCGTCTATAGATCTTGTATATGGTGTGGGAGCTTATGATCACTTGTAGAAATTACCATGTGACTGATTTTATTTCAAAAACCTATCTCATTGACATGTGAAGACCAATGTAAATAAATGGGGTAAAAGGGGTCAGTAGTTAAAGGTGGGCGAGACCTCAACATCCCATGTGTTGAGCATTACCTACATACTAATACTTTGAAGAGGGATCATGTTAAGGATAACTAGGTTAGTGCTCACATTTGTGGTGAGCAATAGTATTTAGGTTAGTAATAAAATCATGTAAGTGATTATGACATGAAGTAATAATTACATAAGTTAGTTATATTGTGAGAAAACGAAACAATAATGTAATTGAGTTGATAATGCAACTCATGTAGAATGTTTTAAGGAAAGTTTGAGAGATTTAAGGAGATGTTGTAAAAATTAGGATAATGAATGTCTTCGTAGTTTATGAGTTATTCACCCTATAAATGTAACCATATGTAATTTAATAATAGATGTTGATGAAATTGACTCAATTAATATGCTTTACACATTTTGAGCCTTTAAATCTACCAAATAATAAAGTAATCCTAATCTAGTATCAGATCAGTTTCTACCCTGGACCTCTTTATAAATTCAGGGCTTATTTGTCATAGAGCTAAGTAGTGTAAACCACATACAAAAGCTCTTTCATTAGATAGGTCTTTCATCAATACTTAATTTTAGAATAACAATGTAGATCATGTGCAATTTCCAATATTAAATATCTGATGATAAATCAATTATATATATATATATATATATATATATATATATATATATATATATATATATATATATTGTGTTGTGATTTAGTTTATTGTGTACAAATTTATATTGCATATGTTCTAGATCAGGTCATACATAATCTGAGGGTTTGAGATTTCTTGTTGGCTTGGATAATGCTCTAAGTACATCTACAATTCTGTTGATCAGAGCTCATTGTCCATGCCATGACCTAGTTTGGCAAGACCTCACATCAAAAGAACGGTGATTCCATACGTGAGGCTCAACATCAAAAGATTTAAATTTGCATTAGTTCGCCAAAAGCTCAGTGATATTATTTGTGTGAGGAATCAGATCTAGTTCAATCCTGCCACCATATCTCCATCGAATCTCATCATATAGATCTCAACTTATGCTTCACACCACCATCGTTGTTGATCCTTTGCTCAATCCATATCCCTCTGTCTACTTCCTCTATTCCAACTACAAGCACAACTCACGGCACATGACCTGCAGCCTAATCTACCATCGTCCCACTTCCATCGACCCATCTCTCAACGTTCTCCTTCAATAGATTCATCATCCACAGTTCATTCCTGTAAGTGCCATTTAACAGCAAGCTTTGAATACGGTGGTGACTTGGCTTCTTGTGGAGGCATATGTAATATCAATCTGGTCTTCATTTTTCAATGCAAAACCCTAATGCAATATTCCACGGCCCACAGTTTTTATGGTCTTTGTTATTTTTTAGACTCACTGTTTTCTTTAAAATAAAAGATCCACAGTTTTTATTATAATTTACGTGGTATGTGGCTTGATTTTAGGTTTTTGTTAACACGTGTTTAAAAGTTGAAGTTTTTATTATAATTTACGTGTTTACGTGGAGTAGTTTATCATTGTTTTATTTTATTATTTTTCATTTTGTTTTTATTTTTATTTTTTAGATTTCATTTTTTATGTAATCTGTAGTTTGTATTTTTAAAGTTTTTATTTTATATGGTTTTCTCTATTTTTATATCGTGGTTTTGGTTTATTGAAATGTGATTGTCTTGTTAGAGTTTAAACAAATAAAATTAAAATTAAAATTAAAGTTTTTAAAGTT
Source organism: Torreya grandis (assembly GCA_037957365.1). Taxonomy (NCBI): domain Eukaryota; kingdom Viridiplantae; phylum Streptophyta; class Pinopsida; order Cupressales; family Taxaceae; genus Torreya; species Torreya grandis. The sequence goes on along the minus strand of JARHVA010000052.1, from coordinate 2,844,443 downwards.
TTAGTAGTTTTATATTTTTAATAGTCTTTTATATATTTTCTATTTGTTTTAAAGTTTTACGTGTCAATAAAAAGTAATATTTAATTACCTTTTTTTTTTGTCATTTTGTTTGTAGTATGTTTCTTGTGTTTTAATTAATTATTTTATTTTATTTGTTGTTTTTGTTAAAACATCAGTTTAATGTTTTGTAATATGTCTTGTCTTTTAAAGTTGCAAATAAAAGTTTTTAAAGGCATATGAACCTCAATAAAGCATGTATGTTCCTCTACAATGTAATAATCTCTTATTTAATGTAATGGATGCATTTTTGGGTGAACGCAATGTCCATAAGATAAAATTAAGGTGGGGCAATATATTCATGTGATTCCTCTCCTCATATGAGCACTAAGGTGGGAAATGTTAAGGATAACTAGGTTAGTGCTCACATTTGTGGTGAACAATAGTGTTTAGGTTACTAATAAAATCATGTAGATGATTATTACATGAAGTAATAATAACATAATTTAGTTATATTGTGAGAAAAATAAACCAATTATGTAATTGAGTTGATAATACAATTCACGTAGAATGTTTTAGGGGAAGTTTGAGAGATTTAGGGAGATATTGTAAAAATTAGGATAATGAATATCTCTATAGTTTATGAGATATTCACTCTATAAATGTAATCATATGTACTCGAATAATAGAAGTTTATGAGATTGACTACATTATTGTGCTCTACACATTTTGAGCCTTTGGCTCTATAAAATAATGGAGTAATCCTATTAGATCAAACTTCATGTAGTTCTCCCATACTACGGTGGTGTGTGAATAGCTAGTGAAACATGATAGATGATGGTGCAATACTGATGTGATTAGATGCCTTAATTGTGACTTGTGACCTATGGAATGTATTCATACTTGAGCTCTAGGCTATTAGAGTTGTATGTAATTAGAATTAGGAGAAATAGATATTTGGTTCTCAACGTGAAAGTGTGATTCTAGTGTTTTTCAGTGTAGAAGCCTCTCGTGTGTAAAATAGTTATAAAAGTGTTTATATAGTCATATCCTTGAAAATAATTCAAATGGGGCTCATTAGGGACATAGGCCAACCTTATTATACATTTTAATTTGAAAAATTAGTCATTATTTTGTGGAAAGATAGGAGAGGGGGGATGGATACTAGAGCAATGTGTTGTAGTCCCCTAGGGCACTCCTATCCAATGGGTCATTTTACCATGTTGAGGTTTATAAAAGGCCTAAAAGGTGCCTAAGGTTTATAAGGATAGGTCTCATTCCATTCAAGGGTTGTCTATTAGCTCATAAGAGTGTGCAAGGTGGTGGAAAGTGATCAAAAGCCCCCCTAAGATAGGTCTAGAACTAAGTGTGTAAAAGAGTGGTCACAAGTGCACAATCTTAGCTAAATGTTAATTTTACATGTCTACATTTCCCCCCTTTTATTATAGTAATGCAACAAAGTGAAAGTACTATATTAAAATGAAAAATATTATGTACCTAAACTTACTTGTAGGAAGGATTTCTGGATGTAGGCCATAATGTTGAATAATTCTCCATACAAACTTGCAATGAAATATATGTAATATTAGTCTTTACTTAAGATTAATAATCAAAAAATTAAATACAAGAAACTAGAGAGTGATAAGGAACAAATACACATGATTGAGTACATAAACCATTATGCTTTTCTGGTGTAAAAATTAGTGCAAAAACTGGTGACTATGGCATGTTGTGTGTTTGTATTAACATTGAAAAGCTTGGATTGGACTATGCATGCCCTAATCCTCATTGATAATTGGGTGTGCTCAAGAACTCAAGGTGTGCTTGACTCCGTCATCATCATCCCATAGCAGTGAAGTAATTTTGAATCTTTGTATGAATCTTAATAGATATTTTTGGTGCAAAACTTGGTGTAGATACTTGTGACAATAGAACCCCAACAACTATACATGGAATAAGGTTCAATTATGGTGAAAAACTAACATAAAACTAGTGTTAAAAATAGTTTAAAACTGAGTATAATCTAGATCTAGTGTATGCAATGTGGAAAATGACATGAATCATCATTCTATCTATTAAATTAGTGAAAACAATTGAGGAATGAGGAAGCAATGTGCTACGCACATGCCCCCAATTGGTATTTGGTGCATATAGATTTTTATACTAAGTAAAATAATCATGCTTTTGAGAAGAAACCTATGTGCCAAAATGAAACAACATTTCGTGCATGATTTCCCCCAAGCTGAGCAAATCTAAGATAAACTATGTAATTATGAGTAATTCTAAGAACTAAGACTATGAAACTGTTGAGTATTGATCTAAATAAACTGAGCTTCTAAGAAATTTTTAAAATGGCTAATTTTTTGGCATTTGGACAATGCCATTGGGAAACACATTAGAGCAGTGTTCTCCTATCCAATGTGTCACTCCTATCCAAAGTGACTTTCTATGTTTTTTGAGTCCAAAATTATGCCAATTGTGTGATAACTATCAAATCCTATCTATGTACTGATCTAGGAAGGTCAAGTATCTAGGACAAACCTCTATGAATTCCCCCTCTTTTGAGGTGAGTTGTCAAGCCTGCATAAGAACTTAACTCAAAATAAAAGGTTATACACTAGTTTTTATGATGTTAAAAATGCAACTCTAAGTAATAATGACATTATGGAAAAACATGGCATCATTATGCATGTAAAGTATGTGATAACAAGCATTCATAATAATTGTGTTTAGATAGATGTGGTAATGAAGCACACATATAATTTAATCAAATGGTTATATAACATTGAATAAAACTACTTAGGGAGGAATGCATAATATCCATCATGGCATTGGAAGGGGTTGGGTACATGATGTTCATCATGGCATCCAAATCTGAGTAAAGAAATAAGCAAAGTGTCATATCCATGACACACATAATCAAAGAGTACACACACAACACATAATAGAAGGCCAAGGGGTCACAAACAAGGGACATGTTCAAATGTCATTCGCTCAAATATAATACACATACAAAGCCATGTCCAAATGCCCTCACCTACATACATGAAAATAATAGAGGCTTAGAGCCATAGAAAATGGCATGTTCAAATGTCCACATAAAAAAATAAGACACACATAAGGACATGTTCAAATGTCCTCACACGCATACAATCAGAGATGTAAAATCTTAGAGCCACACAATAATGACATATTCAAATGTCCTCAAATAAAATAGAGAGATGCATAAAAGATACAAAGATGTAAGATCAATATAAAAAGCATGCATGATTGTGTATTCTTATAAAAAAGAGCTAAGTTTTAATCTATATAATATTGAGTAATTGAGATAGGCAATAATATATCCTAATGTTAGTGAGTGAATAATATCTTAAGATGTAATACAATGTAAAGTATTGAGCATGTGAGTAAGATAATGTGGTTAAATAAGGATTAAACCTATGTTTACCATGCCCCCATTGAGCTAACTAATGAATGTACATGCTGTAGGAAACTTTCGTGAAGTTTGAGACTGAGTAATGATAGTCTGAGCTCAATAGGACAAGATCAAGGTGAGGGATGCTAGATCATTGTGCTTTTGTCCTTCATAGTGCTTCTATCTAAATACACTTTCTAAGTGTGTAATAGTAAAATCATGTATAACTAGTTCTGTAAATTATGTCCTCTATAATCTATTGTCACGCACATACACTAGTGAAGCATGTATGATATAAAACTAGCTAAAACATATATAGAATAATGTGCACAATTAAATTTATATATGACAAAGTGCATATAAGCATGTATAGACCCTGGTTTTTGTTATTTTCTACAATATTTTACTTTTTTTGTATTTTTTAGCATATACATGAATGTAAGTATGATACATAATAGGTGTGATACTAACCAATGAGTTCTGTAAGGGGATGACAATCAACTGGCCCTGTGTCAAGAAAAAGAATTATGATCTTTCATGAATGGAAATGTGTGTGTGGTGGTGATTGATCTGATCTCAATGGAAAATATGAGTATGGAGCACCAACTATGCTATAACTATCATTTCCATATTGATTATGATGTATTGTGGGGCTTTTTAGAACTCATCTCGAAGACTATAAGTCTTGCATGAGTGTCTTATGTAAAGCAACCTTGATATCATGTAATATCAATCAAGGATGTTTAGGAGTGGATAATGAATCCCTAGAATTTATGACAAATCTTTGATAAAGGGGCCTTTCTAGGATAGGCCTCTGTGGAAGTGTAGACCTTTGTTGTGAAAATATTTGAGTAGGTTTCACCTTGTTAAGTGGCTCAACTAAAGGTTGTTGTATGGTAGTCAAATATTTATGTGGTATATGGTACTCATAAGGGATACCTGAAACTATAATTACCTCATTAGCATATATGTATTTCAAAAATTTGTGAACTATATAAGGAACTATATGAATCTATTGAATATAAGGTCATCATAATAAGATATCAAAGACATTTGCACTAGTTACTATTATGAATATGGTGCCCACATGTACACAACCAACCTATAATGGTAATGTAATCTCACCAATGGAGATCTGAACATGACCATTGAATCCTCTGATGACCATGGTGGTGGGAAACATGTCCCAATCTATGTATCTGAGATGATAAAGGAGAGTGTTGGTGTATGCATTGACACTTAAACCATTAGTGACCATGACACTGAATAGTTGGTGATCAATGTGAGTATGAACGAATAAATAATGTAAATCTAAGTCATCATCAATTATCTCATGTTTTAAAAATGTAATGAGTGGCCTATATGTCATTGATGTATGATAAAAACCTATTATACCATTTAAAGGATGTGGTTCCTCTACATGGGAATGGTAAGAAACTAGTGGAGAGTGTAAATTATATGTATAGTACACGTCAGATGTATCTATTTTATCATTATCTATGTGCTTAAGAAAAGGATCACTGAAGATTTTCATTGGTTTACTTTCACTTGGTTATGTTTTTGTACTCTCTATTGGTGTGCTCATATCAATGATGTTTTCTTCTATCGAATCTTGAATCTTATGTCTCAAACTAATACATCTGTTAATAGTATGGCCTAGTGCCATCTGATAGTTTCAAAAGGCATTCTAGTCCATTTTTTTGGAAGAAGTCAATTCATATCAACCTATTTAATGGAAGTCAGAGATAAGATATTACATTCCAATAGTGTTTTGAGAAATTTATATGGATATTCTATTAGGTTAGTGAATTGCCTTTGTGGAGGAGTAAATAAGACAATGCATGGAGTAGGCTTTGTAACTTCATGTACTATTGATTTTTTATCATTCTTTTTATTGGTTGTCCTTAGATTCTATGGTGGCTTGCTTGAACTTTTGGTGTTAGCATCATAAACAGTTGTGTACTGAAGCTTGTTCATTGATAATAACTTGAATTTTCTTTCCTTTACTGTATGGCATAAATCTATGAATGAGTTGAATTTTTTTAGCATAAAGGATTCATGCAGGGATGGAAGCAAACTAAACTTAAATATATCTTGTAATTCTCTATCTGTCATATGATTTGTCATTTTGGATAACATGGTCTTCTATCTTAAACTATATTTTACAATAGGCTCATTAGATTTCTATTTGAGTAGGCTATTTGAGCATACAAGAGCTTCTCACTAACGTTGATTCAAAAATGTGCAAGAAACATATCAGCCAATAGATTGAATTCATGCACTAATTGGTGTGGTAAATCATAGAACCATTGTAATGCATAGTCCTTGAGACTTCTCTATAATAACTTAGTTAATAATCTATCATTGGACAAATAGTCCAAACATATTACATGAAATGCTTTGAAATGTTTTTTTGGATCACCTTGTTGTCATATAGTGTAAGCTTAGGTGCCTCAAGCCCTATAGGTAAAAGATATACTGCTATATGTTTTACTAATGGAGTGTGCAATAAACATGAGAATCTAGTGCTTGATTAAGTTTCAAATCACCTTGCTCCAAGTATAACACCTTAGCTTGTAGAGATTAAATGTCTTGCCTAAGGGATTTTACATTAGGAGAAGATGAATGTGTGGTAGCCAAAGTCAATGTTACCAAGGATGGAGTGAAAATTGGCATGGTATAAAATTGTATCTAATGTAGTAATAGGGTTAGAGGTTACATATGATTTCCTAAGTTCATCTCTAACAATGTTGATAAATGCATCTTGCACATCTTTATTCTTGGAGAGAAACCCCTATAATTGTTGTTTATCGATGTCATCAAATCTATTGCCTTGTTTAGCCATTTTGGTTTGATTAACTAAAAATTTTAAATATTCAACTTGGGAAGATCTTGGTGTGACACAGTGGTTAAAGTAGGAAAACGCATTTTTTTGAATTTGAATGCTAACAAAACTAAAATTATAGAATTGTGTAAGTGTTATAGAAGTTAATAGGTCTAAAATTTATAAAACAATTAATGAAAATAACATCAAGAAGGATATAAAACCTAGTAACATATATGGTTAGGGTTTGGAAATATTTGAATAATAAACAATTTCACCAATAAGTTTTATCAAATTTGGGATTTATGTGAGAACCTTAGATGACAACACTACTGTGCAAAATTAGGAGAATAATATAAAAATGATAACATCCATTAATTTGGAACTAATATATTCTATAAACTCACTAAAAATAGTAAATTTTAAGGAGAAAACAAAGACTTATATATAAATTGAGCCTTTGAGAGGAATCAAGGTCTAAAACTTACTATTGAGAGAGGTTTGGTGACTGGAATCAGGAATATGGAACTAGATATGGGCCTAGACAATAGTGATGAGAATATAACACTAGAGGGGTGTCACTCCTATCTACCCTAGGGCACTCTTGTCCAATTATAGTGAGGAAATTAGGGTTTTTGGGTTCTTTATGCCTTTGTTTGTAGACCCTGTATTTGGTGTGGGAGCTCATGATCACTTGTAGAGACCATTGTGTGACCGATTTTCCTTCAAAACCATAGCTCCTTAACATGTCGAAAATAATATAAATAAATTGGAAAAAATGTGTCCACAATTGAATTTGGGTGAGACATCAACACCCCATGTGTTGAGTGTTGCCTACATACTAATTCTTCAAAGAGGGATCAAACTTCATGTAGTTATCACATGTTATGGTGGTGTGTGCATAACTGGTGTGATATGTTATATGTTGGTGAAATACTAATGTGATTAAATACCTTAACTGTGAATTTTGAACTATTAAATGTATTTATACTTTTAACTCTAGGCTATTAGGGTTGTCTACAAACATAATTGGGAGAAATAGGTATTATGTTTTCAATGTGCAAGTGTGATTCTGGTGCTTTTCAATGTGGAATTCTCTTGTGTGAAAAATGGTTTGAAAAGTGTTTATATATTCATATCATTAAAAATCATTTGAATGGGGCTCATTAGGGACATAGGTCAATCTTTTTATAGCTTTGAATTTGGAAAATTAGTTGTTATTTGGTGGGAGGACATGAAAGGGGGAAAGGACACTAGAGTGATGTGTTGTAGTCTCCTAGGGCACTCCTATCCAATGGGTCATTTTACCATGTTTAGGGTTAGGAAGGGCTCAAAATATATCTAAGTTTGATAGGGATAGGCCTCAATTTAATTATGGTTAGTCTATTAGCTTAGAAGAGTGTGAAAGGTGGTTGAATTTGATCAAAAGGGGCATTAAGATAGGTATAGAGCTAACTATGTAAAAGAGTGGTCAGAAGTGCATAATTTTAGTTAAATGTTAATTTTACATGTCTATACACTCAAAAACAGTGGTGAATCAAAAATCCCCTAAAAGATAAACCGTCAACAAATTGATAAAGATGAAAAACATCATGTGTATACATATACTCCACTCAAAGATCATCATGTGTTATAATAGTGTAATGTGGGATGGTGCTTTAGGAATGATACATATCAACACAAAAGAGCATATTAGGGAATGTTGAAATAACAAAAAATAAATTTTAAATTAAATAATTAAATATAAATATGTACTTTCACTTACCTTGGTAATTGTAGAGATGAAAATGCATGTTGCAGCTAATGGAAGGTGTCATTCTAGAAGCTCGATGACAGACCTAAAAAACAAGAGAAAAATAAAATGTTCTAGAGAAAATTCCTATTAGCACCAAAAAATACTTACTTCGCTAGGATCCTAACTCTTCTTTCAATCCATTAAAAGGACCTATGAAAAAAATATAGGAGCAAAATACAAAATCTGGAGGTAAATAATCAGGAAATTTGAATGCAAAGGCATAAATAGGAAAAAATCAAATACTTTGGTAATTTTATATCTTTATAACCCTAAATCTCTATATGACCATTTATTAAACAATGAGAGTGTTAGGTTATGGAGCTAAAAGCTTCACTGTTATGAAAATGTGGAGGTTGCTGAGTGTTACAATAACTGACGTCGGTCATATTAAGTGTACAGAGCAACCGGCATCGGTTAGGGGTCAGCCGACATCGGTCAGACAGGAACCGACATCGGCAACTTGTGTGTTTCCAGAACTGGTCTAATTTTAGACGGACAGTCAGTTTGCATGTAAAGACTAATTTTAGTCTTGAGTCTGCGTTTCTAATTATTGTAATTGGGAAGTCTAATTATTGTTTGGTTTGGGATCTATTTAAGAGACCCATGGGGCTGTGTTGTAATCAAGGACTAAGGACTAAGGAAGGATTAGATCCTTCACTTGAAGGCAAGAACGAAAATTGGGTTGGTTGTCTCAAGGGGTGTAAGATCAGTTGATCTGCAGGTAGCAAGATCAGTTGATCTGCAGGTAGCAAGATCAGGGAGATCTACATGGTAAGTAAGATCAGTTAGATTTGTAGGTGTGCAAGATCAAGGAGATATACTTAGAGTACTTAGAGTACTTGGTGGACTGGTAGCAGGCAACAACAACCATTGGGTTGATTGTCACTAACTGGTGGAGGGAACAACTCAATTATTGAGTTATGATTGTAATTGCTTGAGAGAGAGAGAACTCTTGAGAGAGAATTACTGTACGCCTAAGAGGTGTGGGAAGAGTGTGATTTCTTCATTGTATTTTCTTCTAGAAGAGTGTTAATATAGATTGTATTGTTTCTCGTATCTCATATTCTGTGTTGTCTCTAAATTCTAGTTACATATTACTTTTGGTTTAATTCTGTGTTTAGTTGATTATACAAAGGTAATCAAGTGTACTCTTAAGGAGTAGGATCCTAACAGTTGGTATCAGAGCTTGGTTCAGAGCTTGGTTCAGAGCTTGGTTCAATAACACCTTGGTTTCAGAGTGTGTTAAGTGTTTGTTGATTACAGGTCACTCACAGGGGTTTCTGTTTGAGTGGGAGTAAAACAATGGCATAAGAAAGTACACTAAGAATAGAGAAATTCAATGGCAAGAATTATCAATTATGGAGGATGCAGATATAAGATTATCTATATCAGAAAGATCTGTACTTACCATTGGGTGGGGTTGCAAGCAAGCTCACATGTATGCAAGATGAAGAATGGAAGGTTCTTGATAGAAAGGCTCTGGAATCTATAAGGTTGAGCCTGGCATAGTCTATGATCTCCAACTTATCACAGGCAAAGACAACGGTAGAGTTAATGGAATCTTTGGCAAATTTATATGAAAAACCCTCAGCTTTGAATAAGGTATTTCTTATGAAGCAATTATCTAATTTGCAGATGCAGGAAGGTGGATCGGTATATAGTCATCTTAGTGATTTCCATGGTTTGGTAAACTAGTTAAATTCAATCAAAATAGTTTTTGATGATGAAATTAAGGCTCTCTTAATCTTATGCTCTTTACCTGAAAGTTGGGACAGTTTGGTAATGGCAGTTAGTAATATTGCGTTTGCTTCAAATATCTTGAAAGTTGATGATGTTGTTAGTGTAATCTTGAATGAATAAATTTGTAGAAAAAACACAAGTGAATCATCAGGTAATGTTTTAAATGTTGAAAGTAGAGGAAAGCAAAGAGAGAAGGTCGAGCAAGGAAAATCAAGGTCAAAGATAGGCAGTAGATCCAAATCCAGGTATGGCAGTATAACCTACTGGAATTATGGAAAGAAAGGGCATGTAAAGAAATATTGTTGGTTGGTAGAAGATCAGCATGAAGGAAATAAAGAAGCAGATGTTGCAGGTATTGTTGCACAGGATGCTCTTATATGTTCCTTGGATAAACTAGAATCTTGGGTTTTAGATTTTGGTGCCTCTTTCCATGCAACCCTAAATAGAGATTTTTTTCATGATTATGTCCATGGAGACTTTGGAAAAGTTTATTTAGGGGATGGTAAGCCTTGTCAAATTGTTGGCAAAGGGGAAGTGCAGCTGAAATTGTAGACTGGCAACATATAGGTGTTGAAGGATGTCATGCATGTACCCATCTTAAAGAGGAATCTGATTTCTATAGGAAAGTTGGGTGATGAGGGTTGCACAGTAACTCTCACAGCGAAATCTTGGAAAGTTTCCAAGGGTGCACTTGTATTAGCAAAAGGTAAGAAAGTAGGTACACTTTATCTATCTACTTGTATTACTGATTCTCTTTCTATTTTATCTACTTCAGATGTAGATGCAAAGATGTGGCTCTGTAGGCTTGGTCACATGAGTGAGAAGGGAATGCATGTTCTTAAGTCAAATGGTAAGAGTTCAGATTTGAAAAGCATAGATCGAGATTTTTGTAAGCATTGTATGTTTGGGAAATAGGTGAAAGTGAGGTTTCTCACAACTAGGTCAACAAAGAAGAAGCACATGTTGGAGCTTGTTCACACAGGTGTGTGGGGACCAGCTCAGAGAGCTTCTATTGGAGGATCACAGTATTATGTTTTTGATGCTACAAGAAAGGATTGGGTTTATTTCATAAAGAGGAAATCTGATGTTTTTGACACATTGAAGAACTAGAAAGCCTTGGTTTTTAAGGAGAAGGTGATGGACATTGATCAACTCAAGAGGTTGAATAATTCTGAGTAGGGCAGTGTTGGTTTGGACAAGGTTATGATCCAAAATGAGCTCACAAGTAAAAATCACCACTCACAGGAAAACACAGAGATCGACGTTGGTTAGGAAACCAACGTCGGTGATCAGGCAGGAACCAATGTCGGTCCGGTGGAGACCAAAGTCAGTGATGTCAAGCAGGTGGACATCGACATTGGTAAGGGAACTGACATCAGTGATCATGTGGGAACTGACATCGGTGAGGTAAGAACCGACGTCAGTCAGGTGCAGACCGAGAGTTGATCGAGATTGGTCACTGATAGAGAATTTGGGTGGACAACAAGCTGTAAATGAGTCTCAAATGCCCATAAGGAGGACTAAAAGGGTAAGTAAACCTCTAATTCGTTATTTCCCTTCTTTATATTACTTATTACTCACTGATGGTGGAAAACCAGGAAGTTTTGAAGAGGCAATATAGGTAGAATTCAGAAAACAGTGGGAGTATGGCATGAATGAGGAAATTGATTCCTTGGAAAAGAACCAAACGTGGGATTTGGTAGAGTTTCCAGTTGAAAAGAAAGCACTTAAAGACGAATGGATTTATAGGTTAAATAAAGGAGAGAATGGATAGGTGAGATAGAAGGCCAAGTTATATAGTCTTGAGCAAGTTCCAGGATAGTGGTATTTGAGGTTTGACAAGTTTATGACAAAGCATGGCTTTAGTCAATGTCAATGTGACCATTGTGTTTATTTTACCAGGTTGGATAATATTAGCTACATTATCCTATTACTGTATGTGGATTATATGCTTGTTGCAAGTTCACACATGCAGGGAATTACTGAGCTAAAGGTAAAATTAGCTCACACATTTGCCATGAAGGATTTAGGAGCAGCAAAGAAAATCCTTGGCATGAGCATTTATAGAGATAGGGAAAATCACCGGTTGATTTTGTCTCAAGAGGATTATGTGAATAAGGTAGTGGAGAGGTTCTCTATGTAAGATGAAAAATCGATTAGCACACCTATGGTTGGACAGTTCAAGTTGAGCTATGAACAGTGTCCTAAATCACATGATGAGGTTAAGTACATGAGTACTAGACCTGATATTACCCAAGCAGTGGGAGTTGTCAGCAAGTTTATGGCCAATCCAGGAAAGGAGCACTGGAAAGCAATTCAGTGGATTCTCAGATATCTGAGAGGGACCAGCAGCAGGTATTTATGCTATGCAGGGTCAAGCACTTCTCTACATGGATATGTAGATTCGGATATGGCAGGTGACTTAGATGGAAGGAGAAGCACCACAGGATATGTGTTCACTATTTGTGAAACGATGGTTAGCTGGATTTTAGAGATGCAGAAGGTTGTTGCAGTCACAGAGGCTAGCAAGGAAATGATATGGATGACTCGGTTCATGAAAGAGTTGGAAAAGTAGCAAAAGAGTTGCAGATTGTACAGTGATAGTCAAAGAGCAATTCATTTTTCAAAGGATTCAGCCTTTCATTTAAGAACCAGGTATATACATCTTAGGTACCACTTCATTAGACAGGTATTGGAAGATGGACAGTTGAAGCTGGAAAAGATCCATATGGATGGGAACCCTACATGTATGTTAACAAAGCCAGGAACAAAGGAGAAGTTGAATCAACGTCAGTCATATTCAGTTATGTAGTAATCGACATCGGTTATGGGTCGATCGACATCGGTCAGATAGGAACCGATGTCGACAACCTCTCTGTGTGTGCATTTGCATGCGTTTCCAAAATTGGTCTAATTTTAGACAGGCAGTCAGTTTGAATGTAAAAGACTAATTTTAGTCTTGAGTCTGCATTTCTAATTATTGTGATTGGGAAGTCTAATTATTGTTTGTATGGGATCTATTTAATAGACCCATGGGGCTGTATTGTAATCAAGGACTAAGGATTAGATCCTTCACTTGAAGGCAAGAACAATAATTGGGTTGGTTGTCTCAAGGTGTGTAAGATCAGTTGATCTGCAGGAGTGCAAGATCAGGGAGATCTACATGGTAAGTAAGATCAGTTAGATCTGTAGGTGTGCAAGATCAAAGGAGATCTACTTGGAGTACTTTTAGTACTTGGTGGACTGGAAGTAGGCAACAATGGTTGAGTTGATAATCACTTACTGGTGGAAACAACAACTCTGTGTTTGAGTTGATTGTGTTTGTAATTGAGAGAGAGAACTCTTGAGGGAGAATTAATGTACGCCTAAGAGGTGTGGGACAATGCAGATGCATGGAGGTATCTAGGGAGAGATTGTAGAGGTCATTTTCATAGGCGATCAATTAAGTTTTTGATTAAATGAAATTGGGTAAAATAGAGTATGATTAGGAAATATACATGTTGGGACAAATCCTTGTAATGTTAAATGCCCCAACAAGCATCAAAATACAAAGGAATTTTTTATGGGTGATACGTAAAAATCCTAGTGTAACATTTATGGCTAAGGATATATATTAGGGTTGAGGGAAGAAATTGCCACCTGTAGGAAACTATATTTCCCAAGCTGATTCAATTGAGAAAAATAAAATTACAACCCTAGTCGATACCATATGGTATGGTGGATGTAGTTAAGTGAGAAATGTGACTATAATGGTTGGTACTATATGTGGTGGTCGATATAGTAAATAAAGTCATACAAATAGTTAATACCATATCATTATGGCCACTACAAAGCAAACACACTTGATGGACGATATTGTATAGGTATGGCTGATGTTGTAGTAAAAATAATAACATGCATGATGCATTATATATGCATCCAATTCCAAAGGAAATGATTGCATGGCCAATACTATGTAAGTATGGATGATGTAATATAATAGGAAATACATGGATGGTGTATTAGAATATGAAATACATGATAGTTATAGTATAAGTGGTTGATGCAGTAACTTAGAAAATAAATGGCCAATACAGGGAAAGATCATTTTTAATTTTAGTGAAAATTTTTAGTTAAATTTTTATTTGATTTCATATTTTTGAGAAAAATTTGACTAGACACTATTGTTTCACATTTTGTAAAGGAGATCACAACTATGGAGGAGTAAAAATGTGAGTTGGATACATAGTCTAATGCTAGACAGCTTGATGTGGAAAGAGCATGCCTAATCAACCTAGAGTTTAGAGGCATCATGGAAATTTTTTGGGTCCCTCTTAGAGTAGAGCCAATAGAATTTTTAAGGTATTGAGAGTGGATCATAAACACATTTAGGTGGGAGGTGGATGGGGACATAGTGGATGTTTCCATCACTTTGGTGGATGTTCATGTTATACTAAGGTTGTTGTTAGAGGGCACTTCTAAGATTTGAGATGCACCTAAGCCCATTTCAAAGTGTAATGGGCCAAAACGTCTAACTACTATGATTAATGTAAGGTGATCATGAGACTCTTCAATGCCTATGTGTTGGGAATTCGAAAGGGCATCATCAAATTAGTGACCATGTGTGTTTTGTGTTATAAGTTAGATGGCATTGTGTCATTATATATATTAGTCTTGTGTTGGTCTACATTAGATCAAGGCACAATATATGATATCAAATCTATGATCTAGGTGAAACTCATACATGAATTTTATAGTATGCTTAGTTAGGGACAACAAATTATGGGTCCCATCACACTATTCACATATTGGATATATGATAGATTCCCCATATACAAAAAAATAAGACTACCACACCAAATTGGGTACTACCTACCTTGGGTAACGAGGTGGGAGAAGGATCATGTGGTGTAATAGATCCCCTGGCAACTAACACTGAAGACTGTGAGGAGAGATGAGATCATATGGACATCATATCGATGGACCATGGATTCATGGTAATCATCACCAACCATAATATAGGCACATGTGAGGATGAAGATCTGAAGATCACATACCACTACACATGATGGTTTGAGCCTCACGCATGCCATTGCATTCTAGGATAGTTCATATAACCACACTTGGTGACACAACTAGTTGTCCCACCCCATTAGGTGAGGAACTTTAGTGAGCCACAAAGAGAGGGAGGACAAAGGGTTCTGACCTGTGTCCCAATTTTGAGACCTCATTGTGCCCCATTTAGAGGGTGATGACAATAATGTCAAAAACTAGAGTGAAGGGCAGAATAATGAGTCGATGTTGATACAAATGTGCCTATGATGGACATTGAGCTATGTAGACCTGATAGATGATTTTTATTGAGATTGTGTGAGGCCACTAGGGCATTAGATCATAATAGTTCAATGTGAGATATGGTTAAGAGTTTGACCTAACCTAACCTAAAATTTTGGGGTTATCTTCAAAGGTAAAACTGATGTGGATACTACCATAGATAGGCTCCCACAAATGTATATAAAATGTATTAACTATTTAATAAATTTTTCCTTTCTATTCTTACAGATATACATGCTACTAATAGTGATAAGTTTACTTATAATTTTTGATATATATGGAGATCTAATGTTAATTTGGTTTGGATCTTTAGAAATTGTAATGGAGATAACATGATGGGGAGTAATGGTCGAGGCCTCACATCATGAGATCTTGGATTAAATGTTGTCTAAGAATGATACCACAACCATAATGGATACCATAGTACCTATTACTAGTGATTAGGTTAGCTATTTTAGGGTAGTAAAGGTTTATTCTTAGGAAATATGATAGTGAGATCAGTTCATTATTATTTTTTCAACAATGGTATAGATAGGAAGAGAGGCTATGACATGGAAATAAATAGTGATGACATATGTGGACTTATCCACATAGAGGAATGCATACATGGTTACTTCTAAAACCACCACACATCCCAATAAGAAGCTAATAGAGTGGATCCATGAGTTAGAGACAGAATTAGCCAAAGCACAAGGAAAGGCCACATGATTGATGTCTATTACTCATACACTATAGAGGTCTCTAAATACATCTAGATCCATAGCTTATTAAATAAGCTTGATGCCTCACCCCCTAAGGATGAAGGGAATCCATAGCTATAGATGTACATATTTTGTAAATTGATATAGATAAAAATTGGCACATATATATAAATCATTGGTTTTGATTCCTTGTTTTGTACAAGAGTTTGTAAAATGTTATGGTTCTAATACCATGGTTTTAAGATGTTATCATGCTATGTATGTTTTATTATTTTTTAGTAAATGTGAGTAAATGCATGGTTAAAAAGAGCAAAAATAAAATGTAAAAATGACATTAAGTAAGTAAACATAAAAATCAACAAACAAAAGATGTGTAATAAAAATGAATGTAGAACATACCAAATGTAATTAAGATAAAAATATTAAGGTAGAACATAAGATATGTAAAAAATCGTAATAAAAAAGTCATGAATCACAGTGAAATAAAAGATAAAACAAAACACAAGATGCAAAATATAACTGTAAAAATGGATATTCGATATAAGAAAAATTAATAGATAATTAAACAAGAATATGAAATGACTAAAAGATCATCCAAAGTAAGATAAGTAAAAAATAAAGTCAAACAAAGGTTAAAATAAGATGAATGTAAAGACAAGTAAGAACCAAATTTAAACAAGGATGTGTATAAAAAGAAATAAAACACTCTAATGAGTGAAAACTCAAAATCGATGCTTGTGCTAATGAAAAATGTAGGAAGGAATGACTATCGAGAGACATAATTAGGATGATGAAGATAATGCAGATATGAAAAGTGATGGGCATTTTTTAGGAATGTCTATTGTATTAAATAAGGTATTATAATGCAACTCAAAAACTAAAAATCCAAGAGGCATCATAATGAAGGTTAAAAGTCAAATATGAAGCAAATAAACAGAAAATGGGAATATAAAGAATATGGACATGATCAACTAATAATAATAAACATCAAGTGGATATTGGGAAACAAGATAAATGGAGATATAATGAAACAAGGAACCACAAGGGTGATGTAGGAAACGTTAATGGAGACAAGACACTATAATCGAGTGGAAAAGGCTAAGAATTATTGGCATCAAGGACCTAAAAAAACCCACCTAAAAAACATAAGCTTGGGATAACAAGTGAAGTATAAATATCATCTTATGAAGGATAAATGCATGAAAAATAAAATGATCCTACCTTCCCACAAATTGATCCACACCACCCAATACCCATTACAAAGGCATCAGTCTAGTATGAATATTGTGTGCTTATGTGAGAAATTAGGTGGCACCAAAATGTATATATATAGATAGGTAAAGAGAGACTTCCTACCCTAGTTTATTGGCCTATCACACCCCAATGGACATTGAATCTATCATGAGTCCAACTTTGGAGTTTGAACTTTGAACTTTGAATAGAATAAGGGGTATGCCAAGAATAAGATCACATCTTTTTGTGTGATATGAATTTTAATATTTTATGTTGCCTTTTAACATTATCTTTTCTTAAAATATGGATTTTAACTCTTTTGTATTTTTGTATTTTTCCTCTTTATAGATCGATAAAAACTAATAATGCATGTTAGAGATAACTAAAAAAAAGAGTTTACACCTAGCCACTAAAGTGAATAACCTAAATACTAAGCTGCCTAAAGGCTCCTAGACTTGCACCATATATAATAGTGCAATCTCAAAACCAACCCAAGTGCACCTCAAATGAAAGGAAACAAAAAAATCAAAACCAACCCAAGTACACCTCAAATGAAAGGAAATGAAAAAATGGGGACAATGGAATATCTATCCATGTGCAAAAAATGATACAATGAGGATATGTTAGTCATTGATCACAAGAAGGGAGAAATTTGCTTCAGAAGTGACTAGGCAAAGAGAAGGGATCTGAATGTACATGAGAATGTAATTTAAATTTTAGAAAAGGAAACCCTAAAAAGGAAAGTTATATGTAATATGGTAATAATGTCACTATAAAAGCTATACAAACATACATAAAGGTTTAGCACAAAAAATCATAGTATAAATCATCTCAAAAGAGGGAGAGAAAAA
The DNA here is from genome assembly GCA_037957365.1 of Torreya grandis. NCBI lineage: Eukaryota > Viridiplantae > Streptophyta > Pinopsida > Cupressales > Taxaceae > Torreya > Torreya grandis. The sequence continues at coordinate 2,826,574 of JARHVA010000052.1, read as the reverse complement.
AAATATATCATATAACTATAAAGGAAACATGTATGAAAATAAAATACCAAAACATCCCAAAAGGAAGGAAATGGTGTATGAAAAATCTGAAGGTGAAACCAAATATCCACAAGGGAAACTAAGGCTGATTCTAACATCATGAAACAAAAATTGATATTAGTTAGTATAAATTAAAAAAAAATAGAAATATCTAACTAATTTAAGCATGTGTACATGGATTGAGTAAGATAAAAGGAATGAAATTACAATTGAAAAACAACACTTGTTATACCTTTCCTATCCTCTTGATGAATTTGAATGAGCTTGGATGTGATGTAGTTTCGAAGGTGGGTGGACATGCGTAAACAATTCAACAACACCTCCCCTTGAAAATGGATGATTTGGTTGGATGCTTTATGACATGGGTTGAAGATTTTGATTCACAAATTAACAACACTTCATTACACAAATAAACTTGCTGAAAATGAAGAGGAATCCCTCAATTTACATATTTCTTGTATGATTATGTAAAGTTGGATGAAGATCAAAATAAATTAATGAGAAGAGGTCCTACATCTTATTTAATTCCATGTTTAGAGTGTGTAATAGCATGTAATAGATCCACTCATGAAATTTTGGATTGTGTAAGGGAATGTCATTTAATAATATTTCATGTGTGTAAGACCATACCATAGACCTTACTTGCACACTTTTCTCCTTGCATTGAATTTACCTTGGAATAGAAATTTTGACTTTGGTTCAATCATTTTTAAATTATCAAGTGGATCCTTGGATGACATCACAAGTTTGAGATGAAAAATAGGAATATTATTTTTATTTAAAAATATGAAATGTGTATGGATTATCTTTACTAATTAATTAATATGATTAATTAGTTAGATTAATCCATATTTCATATTGCTGGGGTGAGACAAAGTTAATTGCATATTTGATTCAACATATTAATTAACTAAGGGCGATGTAGCAAAGTGATAATCTGATTCAGGATGTGTTTGACAAATTTGCCAATGCAATATAGTCCAATACCATGATTAAAGATATATCATCGTGATTCAGGATAAAAATGATAATTATATTGATGATTTCATATGATTGAAAGAAATTGGCATGAATCCACACAGTAATATGGAAAAGTGATTCAATGAACAATGATGACATTAGAGTGGAAGAAATGAGGTGTCTACATTATTTCTTATTTGAAAGGGTTTTGCGAGACATTGGTGAAGTATCATCCTTTCAAATAATGAGAAGACCCAAGAAATGGCATACTAGGATACCCTAAGTGATGTGAAGAGGACATAATTGATTAGAAGTGACATATTAAAGTAAAGCTTCTTAAAATAGGCTCACAAGGATGTCTTAGATGAAAATTATAAGGATAATATTCCCCCTCAATGGATTAGACAAAGAATAAATGAGATGGATGGGGCCCTCAAAAAGAATGAAATGAGGTAGAAGAGGTCAAGAAATGAAGAGAACTGAAAAAAATGGAAAGAAAAATGATCAGTTAGGATGAGAAATGGAGACACGGGGGGATTGGGGGGAGAATTCAAACTAGAGATATATATTGATTTGTGGAGGGTGAAAATAATTCATTCTCACTCTCCAGCCTTAGAAAATCTAAGCTTTGCATTTATGTTCAATACCTTTGGAGAGAATGGTGTGTATTCCAATCTATAAGCAACTTGAAGAGTGGGTCTAAGAGTAGCAATGACCATAGGGAAGCAACCAAAGGGTAAGTAGGTTTAATTTTTGAATATTTTATTTTTTAGTACATTTATGAGTCTAGGAAGTGTCATGTGTGTCGATTCTACCATAGAGAAAAAATAATTCATGGCAGAATTACCCACGAAAAATGGTGAAATCACTACAAGTTTGGTAGAATTACCGATGAAATCAATGAAATCACCAAATGTTTAACAAAATTGCACCAAAAATGATGAAAACATGTCTAAATCACCAAAAGGGAGGAAATGCCCATAAAGTGTCAAAATTACACACAAAGTGGCAAAATCACATGAAAAATGACAAAAACATACAAGTGCATCAAAATTGTCAAAATGATAGAAACGTGTAACACAAGATGTACTAAAATCGTACACAAAGTGATGCAATCACATAAAAAGTGGAGAAACAAAAAGGACCACACTGAGATCACTAAAATTATAGAAATAGGTACATTGCGTAAAAAATGCCTTGTTAAATTATAGAATCTCTCAATGGGTGGAAAATGCCTGATGAGTGGAAAATTCATGTGTAAAATGATATAATCGCCCTGTGGATTGGTAGATTCACCTTACAGAGTGGTAGAGTTTCCAAAAATTGAACTTATTGACTGATTTGATTGATTGATTTGATAACATTAGGATGTATATATGACTTGAAATGATGGAAAAATGACTAAGTGTGCTAACATTGGTGATTGCATGAGTACATGTACGTGATTAAAACATGAGAGTGGTTATCTATTGGAGAATTAACATTATTTAGGTTCACTGTAGGTTTCTAAGTTTATCTTAAGCCTTGTTATGTATGAATTTATTGTATTTATAAATTCACTTTATCCTACTCTTATGAGGTGTCACTCACTTCTATAGTCCATTTGTTAGATTTCGAGTTACTTGCATGTAACTCCTCTCCCTTCACATAACACACACACCCTCCTAAATTGTAAGAGGATTAGAGATATTTGGCACACATGTTGAAGCTTTCTCATATAACTCCATATTCCTTCTAGCTTTATTCATTGAGCTTTTCTCCTCCTCTTTTCTAGTCTTTGTAGCTCTACAACCTTGTTGCGCTTTCTTGCTCTTACATCCTTGAGATGCTCTTTTGGCCTAAATCCATTCTCTCTCTCACTCTTAGCTTATTATTTATATGTTCTTGGAGATTCATTATTGTAATCCTTTTAATAATATTGTGAGGTTTTTCTCCATTTGACGGTTTCTCCACTTGTCAAAGTTTTTGTATTAAATTTGTGGTTTGATCACTTTGATGAGGCAACATTGTTCAATGGCTTGTTTTCAACGTATTTTAATTCAATCCTTGGTAAATAATATTTCATGGTATCATAACTTACGATTTTTAATGTTGTTTTTTACAAATCTTATAGGTTCGTGGATGAAAAATAAGATTTTTTCTCTTGCTCACAACTATTTTCTTATCCAATTTGAATGATATATCTTTTTTTTTTCTAATTCAAAGCCTTTTTTACATCAATAATTTATATAATGTTGTTTTTTTCCTATTCCTTTTATATGAAAAATCTATATTTTTTTCAATTGAGTTCTCATCTAGCATTTCATTATCATATGATCTTGTTCAAGTTTCTTTCTCCTCCATTGTTATTTATTTTGAGTGTTCTAGTTGGATTCCAATCATTGCTCAGACCTCTTTTATATTAACTTAGCACAATTTTTTTGGTGTAGAAATTATTATGTATTAGAGTATCTATCTCTTCTTTGGATTTCTCTTTCCATTATTGCGATTATTCCTTTGCTCTATTTTTGTTGTGCTTTCTTCTATGAGTCTTGGTTCTCTCATTTATTTGGTTATCTTTATGCCTAGGCATTCCTTTTTTTATTTTTCCCTGACTGTGTCTTGGTTTGTGCAGTCTTAAGGCTTCTTTTTGCATGCTCAGTTGTCTCTATTTGGTGTTTTGTGCTTTTACTTACTCTCTGCGTAATCATTTTTTTCTTTTCTATTGCTTTGATTTCAAACTTTTTTCTTTTGCTTGTATCTTCATCTCTACATGTTTGCACAGTCTTCTTTATTTTAGATATAACTGAATATACCAACTACTCTAGTTGGTGAGTGCGCTACCCAAGCATTCCAATGGCCTCTTGTGGCATGACGTATCAGTCCTCATTCATGTGCCTTTCTATTTGGTTAGTTTCTCAATATTAAATGAGATAAGCTAAACGTGTTTTTAGCACTTAATTATTTTTTTAAAAACAATCAATTTCTACTATGAAATCTTCATGGTGAATAGTTTCTTAAAAGCATAGAGGAAGGCATTTTTTATAGTATAACACAACTCATTTCTTTTCATGTGAGTTAGCTTTATTGAAGATTTAAAATCAAACTTTTCTATGCATGAAGAAGGGTAACATTTTGTTCATAAAACTAGTTTAGAGTTTGTTTACTTAAATAAAAACCATTTTGCTTCAGTATAAGAGAATTCAATTCTGCTTACTAATCATAGTATATTATTTTTTGATAGTTTGTTTCTTAAAATTCAAAATCAAAAACAAAAAGACACTTTCTATTTTTTTCCATCTTTTATGAAGTTTTAATCAAAGGTTGGTTTTTTTTTTTTTTAATTTACTTAAAAGTTTTTCAAGATTCATTTCAAAACTCAATATAATCAGCCTTTTCACGTGGCATGTGCTCCTTATTGCAATTAAATTCATAAGATTTAATCTTTGATGATTTTTTAATGCTTTGGAGAAGTTTTACCATCACTTGCAAAAGGTTTTAATTATTCCAAGCCAACATCCTTCTTTTTATAAGGGCATTTTATAAGCTTGGCATAAATTACTTTGGGTTGATTATATTTCTTTAAATATTTTTAATAATGATATTATTATTTATATAAATATTTTATTATTAACATTAATATTTTAAGGTGGATTTATAAGTTAATTGATCAATATATTATGTTACAATTTTTTTGTCAAATAAGTTCTTGCATTTAATATTATTGACTTTTTTAAATTTAGAATTTGCATAATGACTTTCAAAATACTTTGTATCAAATGCATTTGAAAAATGAATAAATTAGTACTTTAAAATATGAAATTAAATGTCAAAATTATATAATTTATAATTTACATAAATCAATTTCTGCTCTTCAAAATGATTTTTGAATCTAAATGATAAAAATATAATCTTTTTTCGACACCCTAAATGATAAAAATGGAATCTTCCTTGAACACTCTAAATGAAAAATTTATGTCTTTTGCATATGACACTAATTCTCATAATGAGGAAATTATTTGTGCTTATAAACAACTTAAAACTTCTTCGAACACTTCTTCTATCAACCCTGACTTAAAAATTATGCACAATATGGACTATTCGGATGGTGGCATTGGTAAGTGTGAAGATAGTATTATTGAACCTCTTTTATTTGAATCTAATGTAAATTGTAAAGGTCTTAGTTTTTATGATTCAAATACTTCTAAAATAAATTCAGAACTATATTGTCCTCCTTACTGTAGGATTTACAATACAACTTATTTTGATCATATTACTTGTAATATTCATGTTATGGTTAAAATTGTTAAACTTTGTGATGCATTGTAAAAAACATGGGCATCATATCTCTAAATATTGGAAATTGTATATATGCAAAGCTTGTGGTAAATATACCCATGACACTTTGCATTGTTGGAAAATAACTAAATCTCCTACGTCTAAAGTGAAAACTATTTGGATTCTCTAAAATGATAGATCTTATAAAGACTTTGATGTGTCTTCATGTGATGCTTCTTCTATTGCTTCACGTGATATATTTTTTGCTAGTGACACATCTTTATCTCTGTTTTGATTAAACTCAAACTCTTTTATGCATTCCTTATTTTTTGTTACAAATGAAATATATTTTTGAGTAACTTCTTTCATTCAAGTTTTCACACTTTATGATAGAAGCTATATTTTCTTCATTTTGCCTTGTTGTACATCTAATTTTATTAAATTATGTATGTAAATTATATTTTTGGCATAACGATTACTTAACTTGAAATATTAGTGTTAGTGTATTTGCCTTGCAAGTTTTGTAAATTGTTGGTCTTTGTTCCATTGTGGATTGACCACATTGTCTAAAGAGGATTCTTAGAAATTATTAGTAATCACACTTTCATCCTTTCAATTTTTGGTGACACTTTCTCATCTTCTTTCTTTTTCAAACTATTTTAATTCCTCTTGATGGAAGTTTATATTAAGGGAGAGTATCATGTAATTTCAACTCCCTTCCTTGTTTATAAAAGGTTTTCTTCACTTTTGTAACCCTAAATTAAGCTTAAAAGGGTGTGTTAGATAATTAATATTATTTGGGTTCACTATAAGCTTATAGGTTTATCCTAAGTCTTATTATATGTGTATTTATAAATATATTTTATCTTAGCCTTATGAGGTGTCACTAACCTCTATAGTCCACTTCTTAGTTTTAGAGTTACTTGCATGTAACTTCTCTTTCCCCACATAGCACACACATTCTCCTCACTTTTAAGAGGATTAGAGACACTTGATACACATGTTGAAGCTTTCACATGTAACTTTATATTCCTTCTAGCTCTATTTATTGAGCTCTTCTCCTCCTCTCTGCTTGCCTTTGTAGCTTTGCAACCTTGTTGCACTTTTTTTTTCTACATCCTTGAGATAATATTTTAACCTAAAGCCATTCTCTCTCTAACTCTTAGCTTATTATTGTTATGTTCTTGGAGATTCATTATTGCAAGAATTATAATAATAGTTTGGATTTTTTCTTTATTTGACAGTTTCTCCACTTATCAAATCTCTTATCTCAAATTTGTGGTTTTCTCACTTTGGCAAGGTAACATTATTATATTGTTTGTTTTCAATGTATTTTAATTTAATCCTTAGAAAATATTCTTTCATGATCCCACATTTTTTTAGAGCTGTGGATCTAAGATGATAGACTAGTGGGGTTGTTAGAGGTAGTGTGACTATTGTATGTTGTTAGGATACCCATGATTCGAATTGATTGGGCCCTATTAATTGCACTTGTCAAGAGATGACATTCTAAGACCAGCACATTTTAGTTGTCGATCAGGAAGTTGAAAGTGACACTTGAGAATGTTTGGCATACTCTACATAATACTAATATGTAAACATGACCTCTCTTAGAGAGTAGGGGATCAATAGGATCTACAAGAGTAGCTGGTGAACATCACATATATAGAGATACAACATGGGTTGATGGACATAAATGCATTAGCAACTGATCTAAGTATTGATACAGTGCCCCTGGTGTTGATGGCCATTGCCAATGATATTTTCCTACCTGACAGGAATGATTAATTTTACCACATGGGATTGGGTGGGATGATATTAGATATGTTTGACGATGCAATAACTTTTGCATGGGGTCCCCTGATTTTGACACATTTATACAGGGACTTACATATGTTGATTATTGTGGGGGATGGAGTATTGGTGCCTAAACACTACTGTAGTTATGGGCCTAGGAGCATATCAACATAGAGAGGATAGTAAGCCAGAGGTGACATAGATCACAGTATGAGCTAGTGGCATTTATATGGGTGGTTATAGTCAGGGGCCAACATGTACACTTGGGGATATGGACTTTTACCATTGGGACATTGATGATATAACAGAGTAAGACTTGATCTATCATCTATACTTGTAGAGATAGTTTGGATGGTTTTAGAATGGGTATTATGCCAGATTTATGACCACAGTCTACTATATTATAGGCCATCATGAGTATATAATGGAGAGGTACATACTTGACCAGGTATAACAATAATTTATATTATGGCAGGATGTGCTATATGGACCATATGTTTTTGTGCATGTAGCTAGATAGATAGGGAAGTGGGTCCTACAGTGTTCAGAGTAGAGGTCATGACTAGCTAGGTGATGGTGCAGGGTGTGGATTTATATTTTGTAGATGGATTGACAAACATCAGGATGAATGATGGGTATGTAACATGGTGGACACATCTTAGACCCATATAATTAACTAGACCACTGATACCAATAGCATGCACATTGCATGGAAGGATCTAAGTTACCATATAGGCATATCCATAATGATGTAGATAGAGAGAAGCCAAAAGGAGGGTGGTTAGGGGTTGAGGATATGATCAAGACAATGAATGATGTAATCTAATTATGATCACTAATTCACTTGATAAGAAAAGGGAGGTACCCATAGTTATGATGATGGAGATAGCTAGGGCTATCATGTACTATCAATTACAACTATATGTGACTATAGCAGTCTAGGGCATAGTGGATGATGTTAGACCTTCTCATCCATCATGATCTACACTCGATGAGGCTCTTATTACGAGTCTATGATAGGAGATAGTGGTCAAAGAGAGTATGATAACCAAGTTGTAAGCAATTGTATGGAGCTAAGATGGGGATATAATGGTCCTGTAAGCCCATGTATTAATTAGGGACAAAAAAATAAACTCCTTACATGGACAGGCAAAGGTAGAGATAGATAATTAGAGGATAATGATGGCCATTTGACATAGGTATAGGCACATGTAGTAGTAAGAAACCATCAGATTTTTTTTTTGACTATCGAGGTTACAAGATTAAAAACTGAGGTAACTCGATTGAACATTAGCCTATAAGGTATGGGGATGGTTAGGGACTATGCACAGAACATGATACAACATGTGTAAAGGCACTAAGGATTTGTAGTGAGTGAGATACAACTCTATAGATTGTGACTTAGCAAGGCCTAGCCAATGCCTTATCAGATATTATGAGACTTATGGGATAAGTTAGCTACTAGAAGAGATTTTATGAGGTATTGGTGCCAACCAATCAAAGGGCACCATCCTATGAGGAACATATGAGTCATAGATCAGGGAGATATTCAAGGACATCAAGAATGATAGTTACACATAGATCAGTTGAGCATCCCTTGACATGCACATCAAGTATCATGGGATGACCCCTGATGACACCACCTCGCAATTTGACATAGCTAGCACCTCAACAAAGATCAAGGTAGAGACCACTTTGGAGGAGTCCATCTCTAGAGGGTCATAGAAAGAGTTTATTGTAGTACTTTATATTCTCATAGTTTTAATTTTACATGTACTTGTGATGTATAGATGGAGATGTTGTACATGATAATTATTTTTTATATATAGACACTTAATGGATATTGTTCATATGATGACCAGTGTATTCTAATCTCTTTATTACATTTGATGTGTGATTGATTATCTAATGTTGGATAGATGTAGATATTAATGTGATGATGATGATGATGATTGATGTATGTTAATATACTAGTCATGTTATGACGTTATTTAATTTTGTTTTTGATGGATGTGAGAAATATCCTATTATGATGACCTAAAGTTGATAAATGTAGATGGTTTTGTTGTTTTTATGATCTTGATAACACACTTAGGCATTGTGATGTGAATATATGTTGTAAGGGGATACACTGTCTATTTAGCATGTTTCGACATATACATTGCAACTTGATTTTTGATTTAAAATTTGACAAGATGCATCATGATTATGAAAAACCATGATAACATTATTGTTAGTTGGATAGGTACTAACTCAAGGATAAACACGAGACAAAACACACCATGATATGAAAGATCATGATGATGTTGTTGATACATATGAACTAAGTCAAGACTCAAAAATTCAATAAATCAAACAAATAAAAAATCACATGCATACACAAAACATGTGAAAAGAAAACATCAATAAAAAACACCATTACATTATTGCATTTAAGAAACCACACACCTAATTTTCCCCCAAGCAAGTGCATGGGTAGGGGATGAAATGTTTCAAGATTAAATTAGATGAGTGGTCAAATCGACTTGATTGATACAGATATATGTGAAAATTATATTAACATGGATTTTTAAAGATGTGTCGGTTGAGTTAAGAAAGAGGGGGACATGGGAATATGGGTCGAGTTGTCCTTAGAAACCACATGTAACTGAGCATTGCCTACATAGTCTATGTGGACCTCATGCTAATATAGTTCTCCCTTTAAGCAAGATGAAATGGATGGTGTTAGTAAATGATAGTAGAAGACACCCCGCAGGAAATGTGCAAGTGCATAGGAGAAAAATAGAAAATTAGCATGCTCCACTAAAATGAAAATGATCTAACCTATAATGGAATTAAGATAAGGGTCCAATGCTGAATAGGACGTCAAACTGGACAAAGATTTTATGGCTTTATATCTCTTTTGGGATTTTCTACATTTATAATTTTTAGGATTTTGAGATTTTAAGCATATAAAAGGATAATGTTAGATACATGTACAAAGGGAACCAATTGTATGTAGAAATGAAATTAGATGTGTATACAATGATCCACTAGAAAAAAGGAAGCCAACTCTAGCATTTGGACACGAAAAAGTGATACAAAATGCAAAATATATGTAAACCAATAGGATGCAAGGTGTAAAAGGAGGATACAGGATGTGAAAAGGGATGGAGCTAAATAAATATCATCAATGATTGAAAACTAAGTAAAATATCAGTGTTATGTTTTGATGTCTTGTTGCAAGGATGTTGTCACATTTAAACCATGAAAAATATATTCTATCTTTTAGTATTATGGATTTCCATCAAGGTAAAAATGGGAAAATGGATGTTTGGATATGAAAGGATGTGAAATTGACCCCAATCATTAGATACTCATAGATAATGCTTTGATGTGTCAAGTGTAAACATGATTGAGATGCATGATGTTCATGAGATCATCTAAATATTTCCCATCTTCTGTAGCCAACCAGTAATCACCAAATACATATTTATCTATTATGATGTAAAGACCTAACCAATCAGGCTCAAAATTGCCTTTCTTTCCTCTGTTTGCATTGGTATTTTTCTAATATTTTTAGCACAACATCACCAACTTCAAACTGTTGGGATCTAATTCATTTATCATACCTATGACATAGCTGATTTGAGGTGATTTAGGGACGCTAGCCATTTTTATTCCAAGTGTTCCATCTCTTATATCCAGGCTACTCGATACTACTCATCATCAATATGATCCTATATTGAAATACACGAGGAAGGTAACTCGATCTCAATAGGGAGGATGGATTCTAATCCAAGACCAAGGAAAAAGGTGTAGTACATGTGGGGGTACAAATGTTGGTATAATAGGCCCATAAGGTAGGAAAAATATGCAAGTGTCGATCATGGCCAACACCATTGATAATATTTTTGAGGATTTTAACAATGGTTTCATTGAATGCATCAACTTGGTTTTTGCCTTAGGGATGATTAGGAGTAGACCATATATATTGATATGGAATTGGGAATAGAGGGCCTTTACATCCTTATTTTTTAAAGACTTTATAAAAAATGATAAAGGACGGAATGTCATAACAACAAATGAGGTGATTAAGGATGAATTTTTAAATTTTATTCTTGGTTACCTAGGTGAGGGAAATGGCTTCAACCCATTGTGTAAAATACTCAATAGCATTTGTAATGTATTTATGTCCAATAGACAAGGTGGGATTTATCTTCCCTATGAGATTGAGTCCTCATATTGAAAAGGGCATAGGAGTTGTGATTGGATGTAATGCATGTGATGAAGTGTAAGTCAAATCACTATATTTCTATCAAACAATACATTTATTGACATAGTGCATGCATTAGTTTCCATGGTTAGCTAGTAATATCCTATACAAAATATTTTCTTAACAAGGACCATTCCATTAGTATGGGCCCCTTAAATCCTGTCATGAACTTATTTGATAGCTAAAGCATCTTTTCACAAATTTAAACAATGAAGCATTGTCCCATTATAGCCTCTACGATAGTTGTGCTACTGAGTAAGGCATATCGCGAAGAGTTATGGATGAATGATTTCTTTGGGGATTGGGATAAATCATGTATAAGGGCATGATCATGAAGGTAGGTGTAAAATTCATGGTACTTGGGGGTATAAGGGCCAAAAATTTCACATACCATTTCAAGTCTAGACAATCATATGTTGGTACAATGAGTTGTTAATTAGAAATTGATATTCCTGAACATATGAGGAAATTTGTAGAAGTGACCCAATAGTGTCCATGGCATCTACTAATTTGTTGTTAGTTCATCATACTTACTCAAACTGGATATATTTAAATTATTGTTTGAGACTATATACCATTGCTTTATATGGGACAAGCTTATCATTCATTGTTTGATATTGATTTTTAATCTAATTAATGATAAGTTTTGAATCGCTAAAGACATATAATTGTCAGATATTCCATTAGATGGCAAGGTGAAGTCTTGTGATGATATTCTCATATTATGAAATCTTATTAATTCATGGAAAACCAAAAAGAAATTCCTTAGGGAAAATATCCCCTTGTGGTGCTAAAAATAAAATGCCTACCCCTAATCCTAAAAATGTGAATGAACCATCAAAATAGAGCTTCCATTGTTGTGATTCATCAAGGATCAAGATGGACTCATCTAGAAATCCCATGATAAGTGGTTATGTATTGGACAATGGGGATTCTATGAGTTGATCTATAAGAACCTGCCCCTTAATAGATTTATGATTTGTATATTTGATGTCAAATTCACTTAAGAACATAACCCACTTTTCCATGTAGCCTATCATATCTATTTTTGATGAAAGATAATTTAATGGATCCACTTTGGCAATGAAGATAGTCTTGTTTTTCAGTATGTAAATCCATAAGTTTTGAGATGCAAAGACTACCACTAAGCAATATTTTTAGATGGAGGAATAATTCTAGTCATATGCCACCAAAGTTTAGCTCAAATAATAAACCACCTGCTCCTTTCCATTTGTGTCATGCTGAGCCAAAAGTGCCTCAAGGCACACTGAGTAGTTGAAATGTAAAATAACAATAGTTTTCCTAGTGTTGGAGGGAATAACAAGGGTGTATTTTCCATATATTGTTTCAATTGTTCAAAATATTCTAGACAATCAATGTTCTAATGAAATGTTTTACAATTTTTGAGGAGATGAGTTAACAGGTGATATCGATCAACCAACTATGAATATATTGGATCTTTCCCTATAGAGTGTGTAGTTACTTGAGATTTAATGAAGGAGGCATGTTGGTTATGGCCTTGACTTTGGCCAGATTGAATTTAATGCCTTTGTGAGATACTATGAAGCCCAGGAGTTTACCTGATGTAACCCCCAAAACACATTTCTTAGGGTTAAGGTGAACCTTATATTCTCAAAGCCACTCAAATAATCTACATAAAATTTTTGGATGTTCGGTCCTTATTTTAGATTTTCCTAAGATGTAGTGTAGATAATCTTTGACAATATCATGCATCATATCATGAAAGATAAATGTCATGACTCATGGGTAAGTAACACATGCATTTTAAGGCCAAAAGGCATGACCGAGTAATAAAAAATTCCCCATAGAGTGATGAATGTTGTTTTATGCTAATATTTGAGTGTTATTCTGATTTGATTATAACCAAAAAAACTATCCTTGAGAGATATAATTTCATAACCTCTTAGAGAAATGAAAAAATAAGAGAAATGATCTAAATTGCGAAGAATCTGGTTAATCTTTATAGAGATAATGGACTTGATATTGGCAATTCTTGGAGACCTATCTTAAACCACATAAGTAGATGATAATATACTCATGGGAATAGGAGGGAATAGTCTTTTATCTTGGTATACACCTTTTAACTATTCCAACTAATGTTTGACTATCCTTATAATTGTATTTTCCCCTTGAGGTGGCCTACCATATACCTCTACATCCCTTTTGATTAGTATTTATGGTATTTTTGTATACTATTTTTTTCATATTATTAAATTTTTATATTTCCTCTCTCCCTAAATATGAGTACACATAATGTACTCAAAATGTTAGAAAAACATTCTACATACATGATGAATCCATAAGACCATTTCTCAAATTTCATATCCTGTTGTAGTATTGACAATCCTATTAATGTTTGGAAATGGAAAATCATCTTTAGGATAAGATTTGTTAATATCACTAAAATATATGAAAAGGCTAATGCCCGGGGGATTTTTATTGACAAGGATAATGTTAAAAATCCATTCAAAATAGTCAATTGATCTTATAAATCATGCTTATAAGAGTTGTTCAAGTTCTTTCTTGACCAAGATTATTATGTGCATATTTATATTTTACAACTCATGTTTTATTGGTTTGGCATTGAGATGCACCAAAAGATGGTTAACCACTAAATATAGGTCCAATCTAGGCATGTCAACATATGAACATGCAAATATTTTGATGAATTCCTTGATGAAGGAAATGTTGAGCTCACATTTTTCCTCTATGAGAGAAGCACATAGCTTGATGATATGAGGATTATCATGAGAACCGATCTTAACATTGATGGTGTCTTCCTCAAGTAATGTTGAATCTTATTATAACAATATTGGCACTTAAGGAAGATAATATTCTTCATTTCATTGTGGCTCAACTGGCTCATCAACCTCACTCATAAAAGAAGAATCTGAATCATTCATCTCAAGTAAAGGTTAGTTTTGAAATGTTTATGGAAATTATTGTACCAATTATTCAAATGTTTTCTCCTCAATAGGACTAAGGCATACTCTAATGTTAATTGCTAGGCTATGGAAACTCTTTGCTTCCTCATGAAGAAAGTGGACTTCCTTATCCCTTGTCACCTCTTAGAGGTTTTCACCACCAAACACATATTTGTTGTTTATTTTTTAACTGTCCAATAGCACCTCAAAGAGGTTTTCACTAGAGGACATTAATTATTGAATTTCTTTATTTTTATAACTAAGGAAGGCCACATGCTCTCCAAAGAAGGCATCAGAGTCCAAAGTGATTTTAAATCACTTCTTATGGTCCCCAAGTGGGAGACCATCATGAAGTCCTAATAATTTTTTAATGGCCTCATCACTCTTAAATACATCCAATGGTATGCAATCTTGTTGGTCCCAGTCGATGAGTTAATGATAGTGGAGGTCTAGGTGGATGGAAAAGACAACATTATTATCAAAAAGGTTAGTGTTGACAAGCTCATCATAAATAATATAGAAGTAATTTATATCATTACTAAGAAATTCATTATTAGATATCATAGTGTTTTCACTTTTGAGATCGAATGAGTCCCCTCCAAGATTATTAAATCCAATGCCTCAAGTTCCCTTTTTTTTAACAGGGGGAGCTAGCTCAAGAATTCATTTCTCATTTTCTCCCAAGCCTTACCTTTGTAAGCTGGATGTTCCAATATTTTTTTGGGAATGGGATATTTACTATTTTGATAACATGATGTAAATCCATCATTGTATAACCAAGATTCTATAGGATTGCTGATTTGATCTTGGTCGAAGGGACCATTTTTGTTGAAGGAGAGCCCCCCACTTTATAAAAATCAGCATTTTTGTACCAAATCATTTTGGGCCTACCACTAGTTTTTGAAGTATGTGAAGTTTGGTGATGTGAAAAACATCTTTAACTTTATATTCTCCACAACCTTTATCTTTGATTATGAAGTATGATGATGCCTTTAGAAGTGGATTATTGGATGTCGACACAAGGTTCTCCAAATGGATGTAAGATGATTTAGGACTTTCAGGAAGCACATTTTTATCCTTTTAGGCAAATATTTTATGATGGGATAATTATGGGCATTGTGATATTCAACTTCCATTATCTTGTAATACTGATAGGCCTGTGTATCACTATGGATTGTGACTTCTATACTAGCATGTGAGAATTTAAGGCACTAATGTAAAGTGGATGGAATTGAATTCATATCATGAATTTATGGACATCAAAGAAGGAGGTTATATGGAATTTAAATGTCAATAACATGGAAAAGAGTTTGACGGGTGGCAATCCCAATAATGATGGGCAAATAAATAGTGCCAACTAATTTTCTCTTTGTGTTATCATAAGCCTTGATTGTAATGATTTTTTCCTGCAAATCTATCTTTGAGTAACACATATGTCTAATCAAATTGAGTGTACACATGCTTAAACCATAGATAGATTTTATGAGTACCATTTTAACTATATGCCTTGCAATAATTTCCTTATTATAGAGGGGGTCATTGTGGGATGGACCTGCAGGTGAAATGTCATTTGAGTCAAAGGTGATTTTCTACCCTAAGGACAAATGTCCTACAAGCACCTAAAACTATGAGGGGTCAATATTTATGGGGACATTTGACTATTGAAGGAGCTTATATAAAATATCCTTATGGATAATGGACATTTGTAAAATGTCCAAGATGGATATCTGAGTTGTGGGTCTATCAAACTATTCAATAAGGTCATATCAATTTTCATCCAAGGATTTTGATTTGAAAGGATGGAAACCTTAGAATTTATCATTAGATTTTGATTTATATGGACCTTAAATGTCAACCTTTAGCATCGAGTAGTAACAACACATTCTTGATCTTGGCTAAGATTAATAGAAGGTGATGGAGAAGGTCCTAGGATAGTGGTTCTAGCATATTAATTGGTGTTATGAGGATGATGGGAGTTAGTTTTGATAGTGGTGAAATGATTATCTATGATCCTACCCACAATTTTATCATAGTTGTGTTGGATATTATGATAATTGATGCATCTAGTTCAGGAGTTTTGACCTTGATTTTGGTTAAGATGTTGTTTTTGTTGATTACCTTGATTATTCTAATTACTCTGAATTTGTATTGGGAATGGGTCTTTAAATATGACCTTATTACGATTAGACAAAGATGCATTCCTATCAAGCTCAATTTATCCATAGTCAAGCAGATATTTAATGTAATGCTTGAGTTACATACATCTATGTGTTGCATGGCCTTTAACTCTATGAAAATCATAGTACTCATTATATTTATACCATGTTTGTTTGTGTTTACATTCTTCAAAAGGCTTGGCGATAGCCCATATAGTTATGTTTGTAACAAATAACTTTCAAAAGATAACTTCTAATTGTTCTCCAAGAGGGGAGAATGTCCTTCACTGATATTGTGTCTTAGGTGGTGTTATTTGAAGAGTGACTACTAATGTAGATTGGACATTTTAGATGTGTTGAAGGTTGAATAATTTTCACATTCTTGGACATTTTAACTCCATCACCTATGATATTTTTGTTCTATTTGTGATTAGACATTAGCTTGGTGTTGATTTGGAGAATACCTAGAGTATATCTTGATCAACCTTTTCTCAAGAAGGGAATGTTAAATTTGCACACCCTTTTTGATGATTTCATCAAATGTATTTGCACAATATAGTCAAAAATGAAAATCTATTTCCATACTTAGATTTGAAGTAAAGGTGGTAGCTAGTTGTTTTTTTGCGAGAGAAGAAGGAAACTTGCTAGTCAAGCTTCTCCACCATTGTAAAAATGTTGAAAAATTCTCCCCACTTTGTTGTTTTGAGTTACAAAGGTCCATCATTATCTACTTGTGTTCCATGTTGTATGAGAAATGATTAACAAAGTGTTTTGATAGGTCAACAAAAGAAGTGACCAATCTTTTGGTAAAATGAAGGAACCATTCTCAAGCTTAGTTGCCCAAGCTTCATGGGAACAATTGAAGTGGATGGATGTCATTGAATGTGACTTCTTGATATTGCATGAAAAATTATTTGACATGTTTTCTTGGGTCCCTTTCTATTTATACTTATAAAATTTTGGTGCCTCAAAATGATGAGGGAAAGGGACTTGTAGAATTATCCTATCAAAAGGATAAAGGACATAGTTCCTCAAGTTTAAAATTTTTACTTTGATTCTCTATTTGCAGTCCTAGAAGAGCATCCTTCATTTCCAACCACTCTTGAGCATTTGTAGTGTTTTGATATGAGTGTGATGCATGTTGATGTGTGGAACAATGTTGATTAAGATTAGGATTAATTGGAGGATTAGAGTTAGATTTGATGGGAATACATACCCTATTGGTGGATTTAGTGGGAATAATCATCCTATTGATAGGAATATGTTATTGGTTAGGTTGGATTAGTTGGTTAGATGAGACTTGATGTTGATTGGTTAGGATTTGTTGTTAATTGGCTGGGATTTGTTATTGATTGGCTAATATTTTTTGTTGTTGTGTGTTAGATTGAGAGGTATTTAAGGAAGAAGCCAAATTAGCAAGTATTTGGCTCATATTTTATAATTTATCAATCACAAACCATTAGTATCTTAAGGTTGTGGCTCTAAATGGGTCAATTTCCCTTTGCTAGAAAGCTTGGGATTTAGATGTGGATTTTGAATAGTTTTGTGATCTTGAATTTTGACATGACTAGAAGAAGCTTTATCGCATTGTTGTGCTAGCACATACTTTTTTGGTGTGAAAATAATGTAATTCAATTTTTTTGAGGTGTAGCTTGTAGGATATTTAGCACCTAACTCTAATAATCGTAAGAGGATTTCATCTTTTTGTTCAAAAAATTATTAATAGAATTGAGCCCTTCTCGAGTCCATTCTGGACGGGTCAATGTTGGTTTTAGTTTCATGAATACTTGGATCCACCCCTCCCTCAAAATTTAGTTGATTATGTACTTCTTCTTAGTTAAGCAAGTTTCAACCAAAATCATCGTCAAAGTTAAGATTATAATTAGTTCTAATTCATGTGTAATGAGGCATGGTGCTAAAAAAGTTTTTTGCTTTTTTTGAAGTTACATTTAATATATGAATTGACTTCCATTTTATATTTTATTGAAACAAATTGCTTGATGTTAGATGATCTTGACCTTTGAATTACATTTAAGTTAACTCTTTTGGATTGGAATCAAAATTTAGTTAACTTGCTTTGTTGATTCTTGACTTGCATTCTTATTTGGAAGCAATTTATTTTAACGTATTTATTTTGATTTACATTTTGACTTAGTTTTTTTATGATCTTGACTTAAGATTTTGAGACTATTTGACTTCAAACTTAAGATATTTGACTCAAAGTACACTTGAATGTTTGACTTATTTTTAGAAGTTTAAATTTAGTTGACCTTTGAATTTTGATTAAATATGAATTTTGACCTTGAATCAATAATTGACTTTGACTCAGTGTTTGACTTTTGAATTTTGACTTGATTTTACTTTAGGAAAGTTAACTTGATGTTTGAATTTGAATTTTAACTTTTGATTTGACATTTGAATTTGAATTTTGACCTTGAATCAATGGTTTATTTTGAATTTTGATTTGCATTTATGGTTGACTTTGAATTTTGATTTGATGTTTGAATTTTGACTTGACTTTCACATTTTGACTTGATTTGACTTGAATAGTTGACTTTGACTTGGATATTTGATGTTGGAATTTTGATGTGTTTGACTTTATTTGTGTTTAAGGTTTACAATCAATACAGGACTTGAAAACAATAAAAAAAATACACAAATGATAAGGCCTATGCTTAGTATTGAAAGTGTGCAACTAAGCTAATAGCGCACTGATTTACTCACATAAAGTGGTGACTAGGTTGGTCTTTGAACCCTCACTCTACGTTTATGTGTTGTGAGTAATCTTCAGGGATGTTGTTTCTTATGCATTGATAGTTGTTTGTGGCTAAAGGGTCTTAAACTAGGCATAAGCAAGGCTTTCTATGTGTGTCCCCTATATGCCTCACAGTATGATGGGGCCAAAGTCTATGGAAGAGACTGATTAATGGATTTCATAAGAGGGTCTAGTCCTTTCACACCTAATCCATCTTTAGGATTTTAGTGGAGTCCTGCTAGAAAATCATTTCTCAATGAGTGTTGTCTAGGTCCTATGTATTAGAGTATGAAAGCCCCTCACTTCATGTCACACTTAAAATGTATAGTTGTTTGGATAGTAACAATGATTCCTTAAATTTTTATACCTTATCATAACATGGGGTTTATCCTAATGTAGGAAGATAAAATCCCAGTCACTAAACCCTTAATACTTGCACTTGGGAATCAATATCCAAGTCACATAGCCAAAATAAAAGAGACTCCCAAAAGTTTTGACTCCCAAGATCGCCCAAAGTTGCAAGGGAAGAGCATATATTGCATCTATTTGGGATTAAAAAATTGATCTAATTCATTAATGATTCCCATGAATCACCTCATAGTGCAGGGGAAGAGTATGTGTGGTCTTATATTACACAAAGACACACATATAATCAAATGAAAACAATAGAGAAAATATATTTTTTGTACCCAAATTGAAATGTGTGTTCAATTCTTAAGCCCAAAAATAAATGTGGCATTGTTTGGTTCATTTAAGAATTTGATAGGTAAAAACATGAAAATGATAAATCAATAATTTGTTTTGTATTACTTTGACAAGCTTAAAATCCTTAACAAACTTGTTAGATCACAAGCTACAAACGATTATGCTAAAATTAGATTGATTTCACCAAAACACAAGATGATTCCACCACTCTACAAAAACACAATCATAAAATAGAAAATGATGTCATCAAAATTAAAATGATTTTGATAAACTTAAGATGATTTTTCCACTCAGAAAAATACAAACTATTATAAAATAAAGATGATTTTGTCAAAATCTAAATGATTCCACCAAAGTTAGGGTGAATTTACCAATTTGATAACACAAACGTTAGAAAAATATGTGATTTCATCAAAATATAAACAATTTCCTCAAAATCTAAACAATTTCTCTTAAGTTATGATGATTATGCTAACCTAAAATCATAGACTATCATAAAACAAAGATGATTTTGCCAAAATCTGAATGATTTCACCAAATTTAGGATAATTCTACCAATATACAAACATAGAATGTCAAAAAACAAACGTGATTTTGATGAAGTTATGATGATTACACCACCTTAAAAATCATATATAAAAACATTTCCACTACAAGATAGTACATTCCACCAATTTTTTTCCTATTCGGCTAAAGTTTTAAAATGTGGCTTTTGAATAGCTATAATTCTACCAACTAACATGTCTATTCCACCAATTTTGGTCATGATTCCACTAATTCACAAGATGATTTTTCTAGGAATCTAAGAATGGAAATTTTGATGTTTTTTTACATTTTTTAGAGAAATTTTAGCTAAAATAGTGTAGAATGGGTGGATAATAAGTCTTATGAGACTTAAAAATGGATTATGGGGTGTGAAAGGTCCCATTAGGTATGCCATATGTAATATCATAAAACTAATAGTAGTATCAATTAGTATAAATCAAAAATAAATTGAAATAACTAACTAATATAAGCATGTGTCCTTAAATTTAGCAAGACAAAATGAATGCAATTATAATTGGAAAAAAACACTTGTTGCAACTTTTTTATTCTCTTGGAAAATTTGTATGAGCTTAGATGTGATGTAATTGTAAAGGTGGGTCGATACACATAGACAATTCAACAACACCTCCCCTTAAAAATTGATGATTTTGTTGGATGCTTGATGATGTGGGTTGAATCTTTTGATTCAAAAAATAACAAAACTTCATTGCACAAAATAAACTTATCGATAATGGAGAGGAAGACCACAATTTATATATTTTATGAATGCTTGTGGACCATTGGATGAAGATCAAAATCAATGGATGAGAATAGGTCCTATGTATCATTTAATGCCATGCTTGGAGTGTGTAAGAGCATGTAAGAGATCCACTCATGAGAGTTTGGAGTGTGTAAGAGCATGTCATAGACCTTGTCTTCACACTTTTCTGCTTGCATTGAATTTATCTTGGAAAAGAAACTTTGACTTTGGTTTAATGATTTTTAAATTTTCAAGTGGATCCTTGGATGACATACAAGTTTGAGATGAAAATTTGGATTATTTTATTTATTGAAAAATATAAAATATGCAAGGATTGTTTTACCAATTAATTAGTTACATTCATCAATATTTCATATTGGTGGCATGAGATAAATTCAATTGCATATTTGATTTGATGGATTAATTGACTAGGGGAAATGTTGTAAAGTGGTAATCTTATTCAAGATGCATTTGATGAATTTTCTAATGTGATACATTGTAATACCATGATTATGGATATATTATTATGACTCAGGACAAAAATGATGATTAGATTGATGATTTCAGGTGATTAGAATAAATTGGGTGAATCCACATAATAAAATAGGAAAGTGATCCAATGAATAGTGTTGGCACCAATTTGGAAGAAATAAGGTGTCTACACTAACTATAAGTGAATGAAACATCCCCAAAAAATGGGAATAAAGATACCAAAGATTCAAAAAGACAATAATGGTCATTTTTAATAATATGAAATAAAACATAAGATAAAATACCAAGGCGTCCCACAAGCAAGGTGATATAATATGAAAAATTTGAAGGTGTTACCAAATATCCACAAGGAAAACTAAGATGAACTGTAAGAGTATGAAATAAATCTGAAATATAAATATCATGTTGAGAAAATAAAGTGTTGAAGAGTAACTATCATTGTACAAGAAAGATAATAATGAGCATCATGCATGCTAAAGATAACAATATGAGATCAAATCACGTGACAAATGTGAAATAAATGATATGATATAATGAAGTATTTGCTCATAAAATTATGAAATATCTCTACACACATCATCAATAACATCTGTCAAATGCAAACATAACTTTCTTAGAAGTTTTATTGAAGTTTTATTTTCATGTCTTTAAGGTGTCAATGTTTTTAAGCACAACCTCAAAGAGAGTGTCATAATATGTGATCAATGTAGAATATGAGTGGTGATGGCCATTAGAAGATGCCCCAAAAGCACTCATTGGCAATGAAATATTCCCCAAAGGCTAAAAGAATAAAAAGATGGGCATCATAAGATGCCATAAAATGTGATGAAAAAAAATGATGGGCATCAAAATATGCCTCAACCTAAAAAATATAGGAGGATTGGATGGAACATCAAAATTGACCTATCTAATAATTATTTCATAAGATGTGTAATATTTGTTATAGTAGATAAAATGACATCTAGGTTAGGATCAGGATTTCTAGGAGGTGATTGTAAAATTTTCTCAACGATATTGGGAAGTCTAATATAGTTGAACTAATCTATGCTAAAAATGTCTATATCAACCTAGTTAATATAATTGGGAGAATCTGAACTAAAAATGATTGCAATGACCTAGATGATATAGGGAGGATTGTGTGGATGAAATATGACTATATCTTTCTAGCTAATATAATGAGGATTAAGAGATAAAGGTTTTAATACTTTATTAGCACATTTTAGGTGATGGCCAATGTAGTTAGTTGTGCCAAAAAAAATGGATATAGAATTGTATTGACACCATCTAAATTAAGGCCATTTCAATTTTAATTAACAAAGAGGTAAGTAAAATGGCATTGGCATTGTCAATGCATTTGTGTGTAATAGGATAATGAGACAATATTGTATTAGCATGAATGATGAAATTTTAAATAATAAGACAGTGAAATAAGACTATACAAGCATTACCGATGCAGTTTTCAGTAATAAGAAATGAAGCCAAAATTGTATCAACATGGCCAATGTAGTTATTTTTAATAGTAATTAAATTCATAGTTATATCAGCAAATTATAGATTTTGTTCATGCTGTCAAGTATGACATGATATAGATTCATAACTATATCAACACAATCTATATTATGGCCAATGCAGTTGGATGTAACATAAATTTAAATTATAAATATATCAACACTTTTTGGTGTAAGGCCAATGTAGTTATTTTTAAGAGGATGTAAATTTACATATTTAAAGGCAAATTTATGGTCATATTCATTTTATTTTTATGGGATAAAAATGAGATATAATTATATCGGCATGACTAATGTAGCTATATGTAGCAAGAAACTAAGGTAAAATTATATCGACATGGCCAATGTAGTTATCTGTAATAGGAAACTAAGACAAAACTATACCAACATGGTTAATGTAGTTGTTTTAAAATGTTGAAGGTTTAAAGGGAAATCAGACTGAGATTGGATATGTGGGATAGGTATTATCATCCCTATAAGCTCTAGTATCAAGGTCACCTATGATTTTTGTTGTGTTAGGCATGTGAACTAGGTGTTCCTTATCCAAGGGTGGGTTCGATGGTGGGTAAATATGGTGAAATTATCCTCATCATAGATTGAGCTAGGATGTATTTTTTAGATATATGAAAATTAGGGTATAGATATTCAACCATGATGGAAATAGGAAGGTCCTTTGTGGGAGCTTTGATTCTGCAATGATCATCAGTATCTAAATGGATGATTTCAAGGTTTCCTTCTATAGTAATGATATAAGTGATATTATTATTTATATCTTTGATAATGCAATTTTATACATGGATTGGAAACCTGACAAATGACATGTTTAGAAAGTATTTCAAAAGATATGGATCTATAAAAATTGCATGTCTAGAAAATAAATGGAAACAAGGATACAATCCAACCAATTGTGGGATAGGATTCATTTCAAGTTCACTAAAATGTATGCACAAGTTAGGAATATCAATTTAATAATCCTCTTTATCTCTATAGATTATGATACAAATAAGAGGCCAATAATATAAAACCTATTTATACTTGGATGGTATAATGACAGTGCTCAGGGTGGTTGTAGATCTAGCTAAGAGTAGTCCACACTTAACATCAAGGGTCTAGGGTTAAAAATCCTATTCCTAAGATATAGGGAATGGTTCTATCTATATCCCAATATAGATTAATGATATAGCAATGGTAACAGAGGTGTTTCAAGGAAATAATAAGGAAACTGCATGCAAGGAACTAAAAAATAAGGGAAAACTAACTCTAAGATAGTTGTAAACACTAAACTAAGAAAGAATGTAAATGTTACAATGGTCAACCATGATTGGTATA
This sequence comes from Torreya grandis, assembly GCA_037957365.1. Taxonomy (NCBI): domain Eukaryota; kingdom Viridiplantae; phylum Streptophyta; class Pinopsida; order Cupressales; family Taxaceae; genus Torreya; species Torreya grandis. The sequence continues at coordinate 2,802,091 of JARHVA010000052.1, read as the reverse complement.
TGAAACCTAAGGTAGTAATGGCAAGCCTAATCACACTATAGTTATAATATCTTATTCAATATAATTATAGCTTAAGCAAAAAAACAAACATACAATCTACTATGATAATTAACAAAGCAAATCTATCTATTTTGTAAATAAAGGGAAGAGGAAAAGGATATATATACTTAAATTTAGATTGATTCGTCAATGCATCAATCTCCACCTTAGCTCTAGCTATATGAATATCTAAGTATCTTTAGTTTTGGAATCCAAATACCAAGTATACCTCCTTGGTTTGACTTCTCCTATTCAAATTCAAAGACTTTGACCAAGATTTGACCTCTAAATAATAATACTTCAACATCTTACTCCTCTTATGACTACTTAAAGGCATACTTATCAATTTAAACATAACTTATGAGTGTTTTTTTGTATTGGGGATGATAATTATGTCCTCTATATATAGCTCCAAACTTATAAATAACCCTTAAATACAAGTCGACATTATCGACCAGGGTAATAAATTTCAATGTGATGTCAACTAATTCAAAATTGTATCAGCTAGGTCGATACAATACAACTAATATTTAAAAAAATAATAACTATATCATCTAGTTTGATATAATATAAGTAAATAAAAGCATGAAATATACTACATCCACATGATCGATACAGAAGGAATATAGGGTGACTAAAAATTGGGCATAAGGAGACAAACAAGGAAAAAAAAAGAGACTCGAAAGAGGTCAAATTTATAGTAATGAAGGTATGACATAATAGTAGGTAAACATATCTCACAAAGTATCAAGAGATTATCCCACCCCACTCTCGATGAACTTTTTAGGACCTACACTCAGGGAGATTTATGCACTGACAAGCCTCTACAAGAGAAATAGTTAGTAAAGTGATAAATATGAAAAATATCAAGTGTATACACTTCCATTTTTTCCAATAGTTTATTCTTTTATTTATATCAAAATTTTAGTCTTGATATTTTATTTTCATTTAAAACCCCCTAAAACCCCTATGCATATATGTCAACAATTTGATTCTCCATTATGATTATATCCTCCTCATATTTCCTATGTTTACTATAGGCACAATGATAAACAAATTTATTGAATTTTTCAAGGTTGGAATTAAACTGTAGGAAATCTCACTCCCTTAAGGATTCATCCAAACTTTTCCACTCTACTTTCACTAGGTTAATGACTTCATCCTCTAGCCAGACTAGATTAAATTTGAATGGGATTGAAGGTTTGTTGTCTTCCTTTGCAATACAAAGTAGTATAATAACATGGTATAAATATCCTCCCAATTCCACTTAGAAACTAATGCTTCTATGATCACTCATCATGGATTTTGAAATTAGGAACCTGTCCAATATTTTGGAAAATCTATCAAAGCCTATTTTGATATTCATTTAGGTTGGTACCAGCTTGATTGGATCCATATCAAGCATTCATGCTTCCTCTATTTTTGAAAAAATAGTCAACCAAAAGATCTATCCTAGAAATAGTCCCCCACACTTCAACTCTTTTGGTTTTAAAGTTAAAGTCCCCCCCCCTCACCCCCAATATAACTATTTTATATGTCAAGGTCAAATATTCACATAAGGACACTCTTTCCTTATAAGCACCATAAATATTGATTACAAATAAAAATTTACTCAACTCCAAAGATTAGAGTTCAACTGTTATTCATGAGACACAAAAAACATAGTTAATCAACATCAAATATATTTTCCTCCATCAGGTTATCAAGTATAGATACATAAATTTGGTATTAGACACTTGAAAACATCAGTTTTAGCCTATCTTTGTCATACATGACTTACACATATGCATTTAAATCTTGTTCACATTTTCTCCTAACTGTTTATCCATCTACAAACTAGGCCATCCAAGCTTATTAGTATGCATATTTAGGATCTCGCTAGTCCATGTCAAAGCAAGAATTATCCTAGATAAACTTTCACAACATCCCAAATAACTATTTTCTCCCTCCTAGATATTGCCAAAAATAGTTAGATGTTGGTAATTAATAAAACATTTTCCTTTTTTGGCAGTATCCCAAGATCCTCTAACTCTTATTTTTGAATTCAAATCTCTCCCTTGGGTCGTTCCACATGCTTCACATGTCAAGGGTGAATACCCAAAGAGTCATCTATAAATATACATCAAACCTAAGACCATTCCTATCTAGAATCTAGCACTCATCTGATTAGAGACTGAGAAATCATTTGAAAATCTTTGAGATACTATCCAAAAGCATCCAAATTTAAAACCCCTTAAAGTAAGAACCCTAAAATACAAGTTTGAATATTGAGCAAAGCACAAGGTCAAGATTGCATATTGTTGGGTGTCAAAGGCCAAAGATTTGAATTATATTTTGGTAAAAAAATATTGAGAACACATACACACAAGTGGAAGAACTATGTGTAGTTTGAGCCCTCCTCAGAGTATTGGAATGTAGGTAATGTTCAATCAGTCAACAAAAAGCATTTAAGGCTAACCAACCTATCTTTCACACACTTTTTTTTAATTTAATCAAGTGTCAAAAGTGGAGCTAGGGTTTCAAGGCAAAGGAATACAAAATTAAGATTTGCACAAGGATCAATGTCAAAAAATTACACATAAATCATCTAAACATGTAGGTGTAATGATATGTGGTAGAAGAGATCAAAAATTTATATAGGGATAGTTCTGACAAATAGTGGAAAAGACCAAGTTACCACAGGTTTCTTGGAATAATCCATTTCCATAGCTGAGTAGTCACATATATTATGCAAATAATTTTGAGTGACTGTACACATACAATGAGAAATATAGAAAAAAATATCGACTAATTGGCCCTCTCTCTCTTTCTTGGTTTTTTCAATAAATAGTAAGCTTAATCAATATCTAATTTTAAATTGAATTTTTTAATTTATACAATTTATAATTTTAATAGTTTGGCTTATTTAAATGACCTAAATCCAAAATAAGTTAAAACATTTTGGTGTACCCAATCATTCTCTTGAGTACATAAAACCTATGTCTTTATCCTATAGGGTTTCATCGTTCTTTCTGAGGGTTTCAAATTCAGCCTATGTTAGAATTTTAGATATTATTTGTGATTTTCCCTTGTTCACATAAGTAAACCCCCATCATAACTATCATGGATAATGATGGTTTATATTTTTTAGGAATGGTAAAGGCATTCCAACCCAAGAATCTGAAGTGTTAGCAATAAAACATTACACTAGGAAGTTGCAGATGTGATATGTAAAATCAAGGCAAATCATATATTATTCAGAATGAAGCATGTTAGTATAATAGGATAACTCTTGCATAAATTGGCAAAGAAAAATAATGAACTATCCTAACTGGCCAATGTGGGATAAATCATCACATAAGACAAAATCACTAGAATATGAAATAGTTAGCTAATACACTAGCAAATGTGATAAATGCATGAAATACAGACTTTAACACCCCCCCCTCAAGTGAAGTGCGAGATAAAAAAATCCAAAAAATAAATATTATAATATCCATAGTATGAGTCCCAATAACTAATCCTAATAAAGTACTCATGTACAATATGTATACCTGAAATGAAGAAGGAATATGTCTTCATGAACTCTCCCCGAGGATAACTTCTGAAATCCCAAGCATGCCATGTAACTCAAGGAAAGAAAATGATGCAAAAGGCTTCATGAAGATGTATAGAACCTGTTGTTGAGTCAGAATGTACTTCAAGATAAGAACACCATCTTGAATGTGCTGATGAATGAAGTGCATATGTATCTCAACGTGTTTGGTCCACTGATGCTCAACTAGGTTGTGAGATATATGAATTGCACTCTAGTTATCACACTAAAGTATAATGGGTGAATCATGCAAAAGCCAAACTATGTCAACAAATGAAGAAGCCAAAGAATGTGTTGCCTCATTGTAATTTATACCCTATACTCAGCTAATATAGATGAAAGTACAATAGCCTATTACTTTTTGCACAAACAAGTAATAGGTGAAGAACCAAGGCAAAAGATGTACCCTGAAGTGAAACACTTGTCATCAAGAGAACCTACCCAATCTAAATCATTGTACCCAACCAACTAAGTAGAACCCCTGGTGTAGTGTAATCCAAAATGAGTAGTGCCTCATAGGTATTACAATATCCTCTTGATAGCCTACCAATGATTATATGAGGGTCATGTGAAAACCTAGATACAAGCCCAACTACAAATGACATGTTAGGGTGAGTATGGGTCAAATACATAAGACTCCTAACCATTTGCCTATACAATGTAGGATCACAAAGTGGAGTAGTATAAGAGGAAGTGAGAGTCACTCCAGAATGAAAAGGAGAAAGACTTAGCTTACAATCAGCCATGTCAAAATGTTGAAGAAGATCAAGTGTGTACTTATGCTAACTCAAATAAATCCCTATATCTAACTTTGAAATTTGTAAACCAAGGAAGAAATGTAGAAGGTCAAGATATATCATGTAAAAATGTGTTTAAATTGCCTACTGAATAGTCTAAATATGAGATAAGGATCTGCCTGTGAGAAGTAGATCATCAACATACAAGACCAGAATAATAATGTTCTACCCAATAAGCTGAATATACATTGTGGGATTAGAGTGGTAGCGAATAAAGCTAGTGAAGAGAATAAATGAATCCATCTTCTCATACTAAACCTAAGGGGCCTATTTGAGACCATAAAGAGACCTCCTAAGTTGATAAACAAGAGAAGAATCATGAACAAACCCAGAAGGTTTATCCATATAGATTCCTCATGCAAGTCTCCATGCAATAAATCACTCTTAATGTCCATCTGAAATAATGGCTACCCTATGATGTAGAAACAGAAAGTATAAGGCAAATATAATCCATCTTGTCAATGGAAATAAAATTATTGGAGTAGTCAATAATTTTGACCTATGATAAACCCTTTGCAACAAGACGTGCCTTATACTTATCAATGGATCCATCAGATGTATACTTGGTGCGATAAATCCATTTACACCTAACCAAATTTTTTCCCTTAGGAATAATGACCAAATCCCAATTGTGATTCCTCATCAATGAAGAATACTCATCTATCATCACATCATGTCACTTCTATAGCCCATGAGCCTATTAAAAATATTGTGGATCCCCAGAGAATACCTAACATAAAAGTCTAGTACCCGTAAAATGTGCACGATGATGTTGAGTAGGTGGAAGATCCTATATGAATGGTGTTACCTCAAAAATTGTAGTACATTCTCACCTAAGCATAGTGGTAACATCAGTGTGAATAGGATCCTCATCCTCTACAACCTCCTTAGGAATCTCCTAAATTGGCTCCTTAAAGAATGAATCGTCAAGAGGAGGTGAATCATCGAAAGAAGAAGAAAAAGGCATGGAAGAAGATGAAGAGACATCAAATGTGAAGTGCTCATCAAATTTTACATGTGTTCAAAAATGAACATCATGAGTATCAAGATCTAAAAGATGATAAGCTCTCATGTCCTTACAATACCCTACAAAAATCAAAGGTTTGCTCTTCTTATCCAATGCTTTCCTTTTCTTCTTTGGTACAAACACCCAAGCAAGGCTCCCAAAGACTCAAAAATATGTGACATCATGCTTGGTTCCAAACTAGGCCTCCTCTAGAGTCATATGATCAAGTCTTGGATGTGGTGTGTAGTTTTGAATGTAGTTCGCATAATTAACTACCTCTACCCAATAAATAGGAGGTAAAACCCATGAATGCATCATGTAGTTAGCCATCTCCTTTAGATTTTGGTTCTTCCATTCTAATAATCCATTTTACTATGGAGTATGTGTAATAGAATGTTGGTGAACAATATCATGGACTTCCAAAAAATTAGAGAACTCTCGACTGAATTACTCTCTATCATTATCTATATGAAGCTTCTTGATGCAAATTGATGACTATTTCTTGACTAAATCTTTAAAGACTTTGAAGTGATAAAAGACATCACTATTGTACTTGATGAAATAAATCCAAGTACACCTCAAGAAATTATCAATGAAGGTAAGTTCATACTTAGCTCCATTGAAAGAAAGATCAGGAAAGACCATCAAATCACTATGCATAAGCTCAAGTGGTGAACAATCTCTTGTAGACATACCCTTAGGAAATGGATCCTGGTGTTGTTTCCCCAAAGCACAAACAGGCCAAACTCCATCAAGACATGAAATTTTAGGAAGACCCTTTACCATAATGTGAGTGCTCAACTCCTTCAAATATCTATAATTTAGGTGTCCATATCTATCATGCCAAAGCTAACTCTCAAAATCTGTATGAGAAACTAAACACATCCATAAAGGAGGAGTATCATCAAAACCCTCAAAATAGTAAAGTTGAGAACTATGATCAACAACACCCTATGCAATAAATGTGTATGGATCTAACAAATCTCAAACTTTAGCACCCTATGGTGTGAAATTCACTGTATTACCCTGACCAGAATGGCAAATCTGATACACTGAAAGTAGATTGGTGGTGATGTTTGGAACATATAAGCATTATTGATGCGGCCACCATCTAGATATATGTCACCCTTCCCCTTAATATAAATGATGTAAAAATATTCAATCTCAATGTTGAAAGTATAACTCATACCAAGAGATACAAAGGACTCTTTGGAAGAAGTCATATGGTGTGAAGCACCAAAATCTTGAACCCAACTGTCTAAAATAGGTAACCGTGATCTCCTGACAACATTAAGTGCTTTTCCATGCTCACGAGATGGATAAGGATTGGAGATATAAATCTTGTGTTTCCTAATGGTATCCTCTAAGGCTTACATTCTCTTGAAGCACCTAGACTCTTCATGACCAGTCCCCCCACAATAGGAGCAAGATAGGTTAGACTTATTCTTGAATTTGCAAGATGGTTTGGGTTTAGATGTATTAGTGTTGGGATTAGGTGCATTTTTAGGTGGAGGAAGAGTGTTATTCTTCTTACTCTTAGTTTTTCCCTTTGTCTTAGGATGTGAGGGCACTAATGTTTTTTGAGAGGCAGAAGACTCAAGGTGAGATAATTTGGATTCCTCCCTAGTAAGTCTCTCACAAAGCAACTCTAGATTTGGCATTTTGAATGTTGTACCTAAGGCATCCATATTAGAGAAAAAGATAAAAGTAAAGATTTGGAATGGTCCACTCAACTTAGACAAGATTAAGTACACATATTATTCATCCCTTTTATCTCATCCACTCCCCTTCAACTATGTCAACAAATGCTTAAACTTAGTGAGGTAGTCTATAATGGAGGCAAAGTCATCTGGATTTAGTGAAGTAAGCACCACTTCAAAGTTGTATAGCTCTCAAGTGATATACTTTCTAAAATAAACCCTTTAACTTAGTCCACATTTTGGATGGAAAATCACACCCATAAAAATGAAATAAAATATTGTTACTCACATATCCCCCAATCAAGCCCATACACTCTTCAAACTTACATTGGTGCTAAATTTTTTTAAATTCACATGTAAACTATGGTTGTGTTTCATTCATTAGGGACCATAATCCTTTACGCTTTATGATTGTTTCCATTTGAGGTCTCTATGTGTGGTAATTATGTGTATTCAAATGCTCAAAATGGTCAAGACCAAAAATAGAAGACATGATATCAATCACCAAAGAGTAGAAAGAATTCAAAAAGGGTCCAAAAAGTCAACACTGAGACAACCCCCTAAAAGATTGTATTACAAGACCCTCCCAGTTTGCCACTTTATAAAAGGAGTGTGTTTTTATAAATTGATGACACCAATAGATATATAATCAAAAACCATACACTTTTGAGAAAAAATAACTCAAATTTGAGTTACAGTTCAAAAGTTACAAGTGTTACGATTTCTCATAAAATGGGTTAAAATGTTAAAAAAACACTACAAACAATTTTTTGTGACCAAATCAGAAAAAAACAAAGTCATCCAACTGCTCATTAGAATTGGAATTAAAACAAAGTCTTAAAAATGTCAGTCAACATGAAAAATGATCCTCTTAATTAACGTTATGTTTGCGCAAGCGAACAATGCTTCCTCTTAAGGCAAAAAATACATATTAAAAATAAAAAAATGAATAGAACCAGTTGTTTTGAGAGAAGAAAAACTAGATGAATATTGTTTTTGGGTTCATATCCCTCCAAGGGCCTCAATTCAGTAGAAAATATAAATCCAATGCCACACAAGCAATTCCAATGTCTTATTTGTGGAAAATGATGCCTTATTTATGGAAAATGATGCCTCATTCAGATCTGATCTTTCAATGCCACTGCACCATTAAGCCTTACAACACCAAGTGAATCAATATTAGGTCAACACAATAGATTTATAGATATTACAATACCACAACAAAAAGTAACATAGTAGGAAGATAAACACCAACATTAAAATTTTAACGCCAAGGTCAAAGTGAGAATGCAACGCTCAACCAATAAGTTTGTCACATCAAAGAAAAAACCAATTTTGGAATGATTTTTGATGTAGATCTCTATCAAACTGAAAATTCAACACCACTTCAGTGCTCTTGATCTCTGCAACATAGATCTTAGCATTCCAATGCCTCTTTCTTAAGATGCCTTAGTCAACTCTTGATAGATCTGAAATATAATGCCAAGGTAAAATATTGAAGCACCTAGATCAAATATAAAAAATGCCTTAAAAAAGTGCCAAGATTAGTAAAAGACAATGCTAAGATCAAAATAAAATATGATCAACATAGAAAACATAGTTTTCAGATTAAGATGCCTTTGTCTTCAAACATTCCAATGCCTTATTAGATCTCAACACCTTAGTTGAATATACCTTCTTAAGAAACAAAGATGCCTAATTGAATTATTCAAATTCCAAGCTGAGAATACTCAATGCCAAGGTCAAAACAAGCACCAATATCTCCACACTATATATTTGTAACAAAAAAATAGATTTGAAACAACAACAAAGAAAATAACACCTTAGATCAAAAGAAAATATGGCCTCTTCCAACACCTAACTTCTTGAGGATGCCAAGATCTCCATCACTTTCACTGCCTCAAAAGCAACAAAAGTTTTAAAATCAATAAAGTCTTAAAAATGGTCACCAAGATCTCCTCTCACTCCTCTCTACTATGCTTCCTCTCCATGACAAGGGAAAAAGTAGTGGCAAGGGAAGTACAATAGAATTATCTAAAAATTGTAAGATAATGGATGGTTGGAACTTATTTAGGTATTTGGTACTATGTTAGGAATGATAAAGGCATTCCAACCCAGGAATCCTAAGTGTTATCAACAAAACATCACACAAGGAAGCTGCAGATATGATATGCAAAAACAGGGTAAATCATATATTATTCAGAATGAAGCATGCTAGTATAATAAAAAAGCTCTTGCATAAATAGGAAAGGTGAAATACTGAACTAGACTAACTGGCCAATGTGGGATAAATCCTCACATAGGACAAACTCAATAGAAGATAAATTAGGTAGCTAATACACTAGTAAACGTGAGAAAATGCATGGAATACATATTCTAATAATATTTTCTAATTTAAGCTATGATTGCATGTCTCTTGCCTAAAATGAACAATATGTTTACAAATCATGAAATAATATGAGATATAACTATTTTCACCAAAACTAAGGATGATATTATTAATGCATAATTCTTCACTCTCCTTAGTAACACATATAATATGAATATCCAATATGAGATACTACCCATTACTACTCAACATAAAATGGCATGTATGATTCATTTTGTTTCTCCCCCTAAACCTCAATGTAGTGATGACTACCATCTCACTCTATTAGTTTCCATAAAATTATATTGGATTCAATAGTCCATGTTATCTCAACACAAAGAAGTAGAGTGTCCCATCCTTCATAGACGAATGGTGGTAGTCAAAATGTCATTTATAATATACCTCACCCTCTTAGGGTATCAGCTAGTTTAGATAAAGGGTATGATATCATTGATAAACTCAAGAATAATCAAGCCAATATCTCCATAATAGACTTGTTTAAAACTTATATTATCTACAAGGATATTGTATATACAACATTGCATGATACAACTTTACAAGTAATGCAAGACCTACTTATTTTGCATCTATTTTCAATACATTTAAGAATAGTGAGGACATGATTAATTTTAAAATAAAATTTTTCCAATCAACACATTATAGATAAAAATCTCCCAATATTCATTCAGGGTAAAATCCTAAAAATGGAGTTAATGTGTTTTTCTAGATAATAAACTAGGATTGAAAACTTGCAATATCACATTTATATAAATAATGGGTATCAATATGGACTCTATTCATAAGATATATGAGTATTAATGAGTTTGATAATATTCCTTGACATGTAACATGATCAATTACATTATATTTAATGCCCTAAAATTCTATCCACTATATTTCACCTGATGTTAAATCATTTGCATAATAACCTATTGTTAAGTAGACCATGGATTCATGCAATCTAAGTTGTACCATCTACCTTACATCGATGCTTTTTTTTTTTCAGAAGGGATGTTTCCACACATGTCTTATAGATAACCAACCTTTAAAACATTGAAAAATAGTGGAACCAAGTGGGGGATGGATTCCATAATCATATGTTGTTCACTCTTCTACAATACCTCCAACACAAGTCATAACTCAAAATAATATATACATATGAAGTTGGAGAGTCAAGTAAATTTCATGAAAAAGAGACAACTAATAATATAATAGTTAATCAAGAGACAATAAAAGAGCCACTGAAAGTGTCTAAATCATAATAAGATAAAATACTAGATCTTGTTTTGTTGGTACTCTAGATTGGATAGCTATGGAAGAGGATAATGACAATGAAGATAATGAAATTCCACCGAACATAGATGAGTATTTTTCTCATCTAAATTTTAAACCTCTTGGTCTAGGAGAGTATCCAGATGATTCAAAGATGGTGATCATTGATAAGTCTATAAATCCCCTTTAAGTGCCATTAAATTTGGATGAATGGAAGGCACCCTTCCAAGCATTCATGAGGATTTAAATGTCAATACTTGTTACAATGTCAATTCACAACAAGAAGCTTTCATGATAAGTGTTCCTTTAAGATAGTATTTTTTGAGATCTAATATGACTACACCGCAAGAGGTACAAAACATTACATGATGTATCAAATGTGAATGCCCATTTTTTGTGATATATTCAATAAAATATGTAGAGCTCATGCATACAAAACATGTTATCCAATTACATATAACTAATGTACAAGATAAATTGAGCATCATATTATATATATTATTTAGAAAGAATTTAGTTTTACTACCTTCCACTCAATGTGGAGTTTTGGATCGATTATCATATGAAAAATGGATGCCATATTGTTTTTATCATGAATAATTGAACACATAAGAAATATTTGTTGGGCACTAAAACAATAGATTCATAATCTTAAAGGGAAAGGTAGATTATAGTAATACTATGACAAGTCAACAATATTGTTGACAAGGCTAACACTATTTCAAGACCTATAAAGGACCTTTCTCTTTCTACTCCTCAACAAATTTCACACTATTACATGAACCTCCTTAGAATATGTTATAATTGTTACTAGAGTATAATCTCACATATATCACTTCATGATTGGAGCTTGATATGATAATCATAATCTAAATTGTTTGACATATATGCATATTGTGATTGTCTTAGATGCCAAGGGCACTCTATGAAGATATGATTTGGTTTTAAACACAATATACAAGATTAATTGAGGAAAATATAATTGAGTTCAATGATGTTAACACACAATAAATTTCATGTGTTACTTTGACTACTAAAGTTACACAACATATACATGATTAGGTTGACTATGATAATGATTATGGATATTTTAAAGTGCAATATTATTTCTTTGATTTAGTCATTGATATAGATGTTGATTCTTACCCGCAATGAATTACATGCACAGTGATTGGTCCAATACATACATGTATATATCTAACTGATAGGAGTATTGGTTAGTACTAGCATATTTCAAATATTCAAAAAAATAAAATAATATGAAATGAAAATAAATAAATAAATAAAGTATGTAAAATAGGCTACTTACATGATTGATTTATGATATTTACCTTATATATGGCAGATTAGTTATCCATTCTCTATATATAATATTTTTGTGGTATACATGAGTGGGATACAAGAAATTTAAGTTATATATGGTGCATGTATTGATGGATGCGAGACATTCCTTACACCCAGGGGCTACCTTTCTACATTGGGGGCATGCCTACATTTGGGGAATATTGGTATGTCTTATCAAGTTATATCTTTATATGACACTTCATTGATCATATTGAGCTACTTATACTATATATACATGAATTTATCTTACGTATACTCTTTTGGGTGTTATGTTTCATGGATATTGTGCTTTAATATATGTGATGAGGACATGGATTGATTTTTTAGACTAGCATTGCTTTTTCTATGGATGTTGTTGTTGTTGCATGTTACATAGTATGATCATTAATGTGTGATACTTATGTGATACACTGAGTGACTTTTGATGTATGTTCATTGTGTGATTATTGATGATTGTTACTTTGTGTGTTCTATGTGTGATCTTTCATGCATGTACCTCATGTGATAATTGATATATGATGAATTTTGTGTTCATTGTACTTCAATGATCTAATTTTTTTTGTTTTTTCTATCATCAATCATTGATTTATGTGTGTTTCCTTTCAAGTTTCACATGGAACAAGCTATATATTTTAGGCATACCTATTAACATCAAGTACAATTAACCACATGTACCAAATTTATTCATTTAATCATGTTAATCTATAATTTTTAATATTATACTAAAGGGGGGATTTTTTAGATACTTAAATTAGATATTAGTCACTTGGCAACATCATTTTTGACCTATTTTTCACAAACATGACTTTTGCATACACATTTGACTCTTGATTGCATTCTCTCATATTTGTTTGTATGGACTTGGACATCATAGTTTCTTAGTATTCATATTTATAGTGTCTCTAATTTGTGTCATAATAAGATATTATTCTAAAAAGTATATCACCACATTCTAAATAGTTGTTTTTCCTCTCCTAGACAATGCTAAAAATAGTTAGGTGTTGGTAGTTTCTGATAGCATATGCCTTCATTGGTAGTGTCCCATGACCCTTGAATGGCTAGTTTTAAAATTAAAATATCTCCCTTGGGTTCGCCTACATGCTTTACATGTCGATTATGGGGGGAATACCTAAAGTCATCTATAAATACACATTAAACCTAAGGCCATTCTTATCTAGCATCTAGAAATCATCTAGGTAGAGATTGATAAATCCATTTGCACATCCTTGAGGCACTAACCAAATACATTAAACTCTAAAAAACCCTCAAAGGAATATCCCTAAAATAAAATTACAAATACCGAGTGCAAGGTCAAGGTTACATGTTGTCAAGTGTCAGAACCTAAGAGTTGTATTACATTCTAATGGAAAATTATTGAGCACACATACACATTGATGGGAGAAATACATGAAATTTGACCCCTATTCAAAGTATTGGTATGTAGGTGACCCTCAATCAATCAATAGAGAGTAGTTGAATTTTTCCAACCCATCTTTCATCCCCCTCTTTTCTAAGTGAATCAAGTGTTGAAATTAGAGCTAGTGTTTTAAATTTAAAAAAACAAAATCAAGATTTGTGTATAGGACCAAGGTCAAACAATTACATAGAAATCATCTAGATATAAGATGCAATAATTTGTGGCAAAACATACCATAAAATTACACAAGGAAAATTCTTGAAAATAGTGAATGGGACTGGTTATTTTAGGTGTCTAGGCTTTATCGATAGCATCTTGGAAAATTCTAAGTCTATTTGTTGAGACGAGTAATCATCAAGCTTACACATATCATTTCAGGTGACTGTCAATAGGGAATGAGCAATAATAATAAAATTAAGTAAGTTCATTCTCTCTCTTACTTTGTTGTTTGTATAAATAGTAAGTGTAATCAATCTCTACTTTTACATTCAAATTTGTATGTGGAATGAAATATCTTATACATATATAAATTTTTTAAAAATGGATTATTTAGATCACCTAAAACCAAAGTAAGTTAAAAAATCCATCCCACAAAACTCATTACAAAATCAACAACTAGAAATTACCAATCCTTAATAAACTTATAAAGCTCTCAAATAACCTTGTTCCCCTCCATTTTAGTCTCTTGGACCATAAAAATATTAGGCGTATGTAAATCCATTAACCTACCCATGAAATTATTTTTCCTTAGATTATCCAACCCTCATATGTTAAGGGATAATATAATCATGGGGTAACCCTCTCTAGGGCTTTCCCTACTCCAAGGGCCCCTAATATTGTTTGTTGTTTTCCTTGCATAATTTTCCTCATGGATTTGTTCTAAGATTTGGAAATATGGGATTTCCTTCCCTGAATATAATGAGAACCCTCCCTCACTACATTACTACTTAAACCACCTTCAATTCCACTACATTTACAAACATACTAATTCTTAATGGATATCTTGGTTGCTCTGAGACTAAAAAGGCCTCTTTAGAGGATAAATAATTAGGCATTTTGTATAACCTCTGATTACCTTCTAAAAGGTTTAGGGACTTATCTGACACCTCTTCAAAAGAAGAACCCCCCCAGCCATAGGTGGATCCATTCCCTTCAATTCCTTTCCTCCCCTTACTAGTAAATTTTTTTGACCCTTCCTTATAAACTCCTAGCCCAACATAATGCTCTTCTGAAAGGTATATGAGTTCCACCTTTAAATGAACACAGCATATAGGATATTTAACAACCTTACCCAGTGGCTGGTTTTTTTTTTCAAGGATGGGTTCCATCATCATTACATCCCAAGTTGTTGTGTCCAAAAAAACCTCCGTCTCTTCCATAAACCCCTTAGAGATTAAATTCCCCAGTTCCTCTTAAAACCCTAAGGAAATCAACTTTTGATTACCTCTACTAACTGTAGGTTCCTTTATTACATGTGATTACTTGGGTTCCTTTATTACATTTGATTCCTCCATATTCTTTGATATTTCTCCTTTGTTGTCAACCTCTGCCTTTTCATCCCTATCTTTTGCCTTGGTGATCGGGTTATCCCCACAACCTCATAGCCTGAATCATACTTCCTATTATACTCTCTTTTAAAAACATAAGCATGCATTAATTGGATAAATGACTATATATATGGTATCTAAATCATCGATTTGAATACCCACATAGTCTAGGGTTTGTATGTGATGCCATCTTCCATACTTAAATTTCATAACTTTTTCCCTGTTTCAATTCTAGTTCCACAAATATTCTAGCCAATACTATTGAATAATTCCTCTAAAAAACTTGTATCTACCTCAATGAAAGATGTTAGAGTGTCTCCAATATCCACCTAAGCACTTCCAATTATAAAATATCTCATGGAAAACTTGACAATTTTACCTAGATAGGTTGGGATGAGGACCTCTTCATTCAAGGATCGAATTCTGGAGTCCACCATTTCAATGATAATGGAAATAACCCCCAATACCATCTTGAATCCATAATATTAATTACGTTTTCTTCTGATTTAAAAATAAATGCTAGGCATCTTCTCACCAAAAAGTGAAAACAAGGCAAATATCTGAGCAAGGGACACTAGACTTAGGCTATCCATTACTCAAAAAAATTATATGAATTTTTCCTCCCATTAAAATAGCTAGTCAATGCATTGATTTCCATTTTCATAACTTGATCCACATTAATGTCTTATCCTAGGATCAACATGACCCGATTAATTTTCAGTTTAACACACTTCCAACTTTTCCTCCTTATAAACATAATTTGGGTACCCAAATCACTCTCTACAAAATTTTGACCTAGATCCTTAATAGCTAATGTCATTCTAAAATTCAATCCTTCACCCTCACAGCCCTCTACATCTCTATTCCCTTCAAACCATTAAATAACTCTTCCTTCCTTCCCACTGCACAGAACCCCCTAATCTAGGTTTCAAAAAAATGAACTATGTATCTATCTACCCTTTTTTATCAATGTCTAGACCTTTCAACAAAGGAACTAGGGAAAAACTATGTGGAAAAAAATGATGGATCCAACCTTACACCTACCAGCTTCTACATTTGGAGGACTAACAACCATTTCAATGCCACTTATCAAACTTATCATGTTCCTTGAGTGCAAATTTGAAGGTTTTGAGGACCTAGTAGTAAAAATTCTAATCCCCCATAACCCTAAAGGGTTTTTGCCAAAGTCACCCCCATGAGTCCTATCCATCAAGAAACCCATTGAGAAGATAGGGATATTATCATAGGGATCTACAAAATAGTCCACCTTTTCCTTTTCTAACTCCAAAGCCTCTGACACCCTAAACTTATGTCCTTTCTCCTCTTCTCCCTCCATCACCCTCTACCACCAAACACCCACCATACATATGTTAATATAAAGTTTCTATGTGTAATTAAAACAAAAATAAAATTATATTATATTTAATTTTAATTATTTATAAATATATTAGATATAATTATTTTGTTAGTAAAATAAAATAAATTATATTGTCTTAAAAATATATAGTTTTTTTATATTATATATTTGGTGTTTTAGGTTTTGAATATTATAAATTTATAAAATTAATTTTAATTTTTTTTAAAAACAAGATGTTATAATTCAATAATTAAAGAATACAAGATATAAATGAAATATAGTGCTACATCCTAAATTTCATCATCGTCCTTGACCTCATCATCCTTTGTCTTTTCAAATCAAGAGTATTGATTGTCATGATCATGATCCTAATCATCATCCTCCCTAATATCAGGTCCCTCAACGATGATAGATGGTATTTTGACCTAAAAATACATAATGATAAAATTATATACATGTTTTAATTTATAATTTATATAACTTGCAACTAATTAAAAAATACATGTTGTATTGGGGCATAGCAATTAACATAGGCACACTTGTTGATAATAGTTGTGTCTTGTCCCATGGCTTTTAACACTGCACACACTTCCTTTATTGGGGGCAGGTCATATCACTCTTCCTGCAAAAAAATATAGTTACAAGATAAAATTAGGTGTATTTATAATGTAAATAAAACCAGCATTTGCCCCAATGGTGCAAGGAACACCATGAGGGATCTGTCTTTATCTTTTAATTTTATTTAATTAAGTGCTTATGATATTATATAAGATAATGTTATTATCATAATAAATTTATAATAAAAATATTTACATAATATTGTCAAAAAGCTATAGTGCTCCTAATCATTGTACAATAGATATTTATGTTGACACGTAAGATATTTATCTTGTAAGGACATGTAAAAAAAAATTCACAAATTTGACATAACAAATGACAAAATTAATATAACAAATGTCTATGTGAATATATGGCACGTCACATATCAAGTCGTATTCAACACCAAAGGTGGTAAATTACAAGTACAAGTTTAAGATCTCCAACCTTGAAAGTGGCAACAATCTCAGGTAGACTAAACCAAAAGACATTGTAAACCACTCAAATACAAAGATGGACAATATTTTATACAAAAGTATTCTCAAACATACTGAAAATGGTATTATTAGCATATAACATAAAATAAAAAATGGTAAAAAGACAAACATTATGTTGATCTTGTCCTACTCTAAGAAAGGGACTAGTAATAGATTCATGAGCTAAATTAAAATACTTGTGAGCTTTGACATAACATTACATAAGTAGATCTCTATATTGACCATCAATCTCAAA
Organism: Torreya grandis; assembly: GCA_037957365.1. Lineage (NCBI taxonomy): Eukaryota > Viridiplantae > Streptophyta > Pinopsida > Cupressales > Taxaceae > Torreya > Torreya grandis. The sequence goes on along the minus strand of JARHVA010000052.1, from coordinate 2,784,341 downwards.
ATTGAAATTAAATTTATTCTCATTGTATCTTATTGTTCTCTTATTTTATGAATAATGTTGTCATCAAATGTCTAAAAATGACCTAAGCATGTTTAAATACTCATTTTGAAACATAGTAATTGATTTGGAATACTTTTCATGTTTTCAGAGAGCAATACCATATGCATGCATCAATACGATCATACAAGTCCAACTTATTTAAGCCAACCAATTGAAGTATCAACGAACTCATGCAACACGTTCTATGAGACTTGATCCTTTCCCTCACAAGCATACAAGCTCTTGATGTGAAGCGAGAGAGATTCTCATGGTGTAAGTGTTTGTAGAGACAACACAAATAGATGTTGGCATTATTATGTCATTGTATATAATAAAACTTATATGGAAAATTTGAGCATTCTCAAACCATAATGAAGTTTGATAAGCAATCGGCCAAACAATATAGAAATGAACTGCCTTAATCCATCTCACATTCAGTGAGTCAAATTCACAAGGCTTCATGTAACCATAGAGATCTAAAAAAGACTAATAAAAAATTATGTAAATGTACACATATCTAGTACAAATGCACATACTGGAAATTTTGGTTTTATCTGCCATACATTGTCGTATCTTTTATGGTCGAATTTTTATTTTTCCCCAGAGTAAATATCTCACCAAAAGTAGCTCTATTAATATCCTTAACCATCCTACCAGGGTTGATACAAACAGTTTTGTGCAAAGTCCTCATGACTGCCATTTTGTATTGGGCTTGATTCTATTTTTGAAATGGCCTTAGTTGGGTGCAAAACATACAGTGACAAAATGTAGAAATACAACTAATTCAACATTTAAAAAAAATCTATTGCATATAATAATGAGTTTCATCCAAATTCCATTACCATCACAAATGATATAAGATCATAGGGTAAAATGAGAACATTGGGGATGGAAATCATGTGCAAAACCTTTAGAGCAACAGAAACACCCGACGGCAAACCAAAACCTACTGGAAAAAGTGGGTACAAGTTGTTTATAGGGAGCAAGTTTACATCCTATTAGTTAAAATAAGATACCTTTCTAACCCTTTTAGTTAAGGTACAAAAACCAAAACAATCAAAAACACTATCTTAAGAAACTTCAAATGTTGATTTAGAACATTAGTTACAAGCCTATTTTTTATTTTAAGAGAAGCTAGACAATCATTCATTTATAGGTTTTATGCACATAATATTCAATGTATTAGATAACCTAAACAACTTGGATTTGCAACATAGGTTATGTGCACATTTTTAGTGATTTTATTCATGTTACATACTAGTAATTCACATTAGAAAAAAAGATGCGAAAATATTACAAAAGTTCTATGACAACTAATTTAAGTCGTCAAAGTCATCCATGTTAAATGTATGTTGCATAGTCATGAACATGATATATGAACATTTGTTATTTGGACATAATACATCATATCCACTCACTAAAGGTGCATGTCATTAAAAAGGTAAGAATTTCCACCATAAATTTTTTTATTTATGGATAAAACATAAAATAAAACATTCAAGCTACTTGTGGAAATACAAAATATGGTGTGCATCAAGTGTAGATGGCACAAGGGCAACACATGAACCAAACCATATATATGCACAATAATCTCATAAATGCATGCAATCTAAAAAATATTTTATAATGTTGCATTACTAAATTACATGTATAATATATATTATATTAGTACTATAATATAATATTAGTGTATTATATTATATTTGTACCTTATTTTAAGGCTTCATTGAAGCCAAAAATGGGTGCACATTTTTCATCACAGAATATGCCATCGGCTTCGGCCCTGTTAGGGTTTGCTTTAGCAACCCCATAAAAATTTAACATGATGGTAATACCTTGAGGAGGTATCCAACCAACCTGTAAACTACCTCTTCTAATTCTACCAACCCTTATATCAAGGATATATAATAATAATATTATAATTAATAAATTTTATTAATTATAAATTCCATGTTGTTGATTTGAGAAAAAAAAATGTCTACTCTATGTTTGGTATAAATTTATTATTCTTGTTGAAGATATGAAGAGTTGTGTAGGTCTCTCTATCTCTTCCCCTCACCATCACTGCCCAACTCACCTTTAAAAGTTTAATTGCTTGCATGTTTTGTATGGCTTTGCCCTTCCCAACCTCTTCCTCATTGTTCAAGCTCACTATCAAATAAAATGTCACTCCCTGACATAGCTCACTGCCATACCATATTAAGGAACACACCACCTAATTTTCCACCATCACCTCCACCAAGTTTATAAGATTAACGTTGCTTAGCACTTTATGTACAAAAGGTGAGACATGGTCATCGATCACAGGTTTTAAGTGAGGTACGACTCTCAATTTACACAATTTTATTTGACAAAACCTCGCTTTACAAAGCAAGTGTCATGATGCAGCTTTAGTACCTGTTGCTAAGAGGAATATTTAGAGTTTATTGGTGTTAAGACTTTGATTATAGCCATGGATATTATTTGATCCCATGAGCCCACAAGGATGATTAAAGTGACTGTGTGGAGTGTTGTCATTTTATTTAAAAGCATCTAAATATGAAAATCATTGTTAAGGCATAGGTCATGAAAAAAAGATCGTAGTGATGATAACAATTATGAAAAATATATGGAGTCTTTTGATTTAAATATGTGCAAGGAGAGAATAAAACAACAAGTTGAATCATCCCACAACTAGGGATTTGAATTCACTAACAACGAAGGAGAAATGTGCTCCTTTGACTAATATTCTCATAACATAATTATATGGTTCTCAAATTTACCTGTTGTTTCAACAATATAATATACAAAGCAATTTAAGGATGATTTTTTTTTTCTTCCATAAATATTGAATTTAGCTAGAATGTTATTTTCAATCCACTATGTTTATTATGTATTGCATGTAAAACAAAAATCTATGTAAATACAAAATGACTCTAAAACCAATTAGATAAAAAATTGAAAAGGTTTCTTGAATGAAACCACAAGCGCTGCCAATTTTAGGTAGTCTGTTGGACCTGAGTATGAATCAACACCAATCTCTCTAGACTCTCTACAAGCGCTTTTTTGGTCTTATGGATCTTAAATTTGGCACCACTTTAATTGTTATAGCTTCTTTTGTGGACGTTGAAACTATCATATTGAAGAAAATAAGTTGTACTAAAATGGATGTAAGTTTCTATGTTGATAAGAGGGTGTTTGTAAATCGGAGTGTAAATCGACAATTGCACTTGACTGGAAACCCATCACCACTGACCCTATCTCACCTTTTGTGCATGAAGCATTAAGCAACAATAATATGATATTCACTTTAATAATCTTTTAAAAACATATTTTTCTCGATGAGCAATCCATTAGATTTTATGGTTTTTTCTTCTGTACAAATATATAAGATGTTTACAAAGACAAGCTCCAATTATGCTCACTTTTCTTCTAGAGTTCGAGTATAGCGTTTTAATATGTTTTTATCCTTGGTATATTTACTCTAGGTGTCAATATATTTATTGTTGAGAACATTCATAAAATGAGAGAAATGGAAATTTGAATGCATACAAAACAATTCAAAAGGGAGAGAATTTACATTAATGTTGGATTGTCGGCTCTATGTGATAACATAGTGGACAAAAATGTAGCGGTAAAAAAATGTCGTGGTTAAAACATAGTATGACAAAAATGTAGTATGATAAAAACCTCACGAGGACAAAATATAGCAAGGAAAAATGTAACGGTATTGGTAATATCGTGAAGAACATAATCACGACACATTAGTGATTATCACATTGTTTATTTGTTGTCTAGTTCATTTTGGTGATAGTAGTTAACATTTCATGGTAGAAAAGTAATGCACCAAATTTACAAGCAAAATAACAAAGGAAAATGTGATTTTTTGAGTTTGGACTTTTAGTTAAAAGTTAGTCATCTTCTCGACATTACCAATACTGCTACGTTTTATCCTCATGATATATTGTCATACTACGTTTTTTTCATGCTACATTTTTACCACTACATTATTCACTGCTACATTTTTGTCTTCTACTTTTTTTTTAGGATACCGGATTGTCATGGAGTTGGTGTGAGAACCAATTCATATTGAACGTAAGTGATTACATCATCAATAATAAATCAAGACCATAAATGATTGAGACTTTGACCCCAGAAAGCTCAAGCTGATTTTGGTGGACAACAGATTGAACAATAGAAGAAAATTTGTGGGGCTCTTCGACAAACAAGCAAAGGAGTACGCAGATGCGAGGCCAACTTATCCAATTTCCTGGTTCTCTAATTTGGATGTGGGGCTGGCAATGGCCAAGACTCTCTTGCAGTTAGCTACTATCTCTGCTCACTTTTATTTATTTATTATAAGTTTGGGTAGCATTGCGATAGGTTAATTGCCACAGACATAAGCAAGCAATAGTTGGACCAAGCGCAACACCATCAGAGAGTGACATATGTTCTCACTCTGGACATGATTATAGACGAAGCGTTGCAAACGATGGTGGGGTTGGAAGGGTCTGTGGACTTGTTAACGGTGGCCATGGCAGTCCACTGGTTCGACCTAGAGACCTTCTACTCCCAAGTGATAGAAACCAGGGGGTGATCACGTGTGAGGATACCACAGTCCCAGCATCAGTCCCGCCATAGATGTTATTTACGAGAAATTCATGGAGTCCACGAAGGGACACTGAAACCCTAAGATAGGGTGCCTGTTGTAAGGGTACAAGACTCTTCCCTTTCCCTTCGAGGGCGTCCTGCCAGGGGGTATTTTACTTGAGAGAATAGACCTATAATTTTTAATCATAATCAATAATTTAATTATTTATAATAATGGTTAATTATGTTAACAATTATAAGTAAATCACAATCTTATAAGTTAACATGTAGACTTAGTAACAATGAGGTGTTATTAATTTCATTACGTTCCCATACTTCATTTTTACCATGAGAAACTTTATAATCACATTATCACACCTTACTCTTTCCTCTTTCCTCAAGGTTATACATCTTATTTCCATCAATTGTGAGAGTTTGTTTTATTACACTGAATTATTATGTCAAAGGCATTACACTGGTGAGAAGCCTTCCCATATTCTTTTGCAGATCTTTGGATATCAATCTTGTCAGCATTTATTACGTTGGAGACAGTCAACGACAACTACGGAAACAATAAGTAGAGGCATTGAGCTCTGATTTTTATTTTTTAATAATAGTTCGAATTGGTAGGGGTGTGATGGGTCGATACTATTGGATGAATCGTCTTCCATAACTAGAGAAAAAAGTATCATGCCAAACGCCAACTCTATAAGTAGATTTAATGTGAAGACACCATCGAGACTCAAGTGAAAGCAACTTGCAATGGAGTTGTGTCTTGTGATGACATTTTAAACATTACAACTCGTGATTTTTTGGTCAAAGTAATTACCTATTTTCCGCTCATACTAACACACATCCATGTAAACTTAGAATTTTATTTGACATGTTAATGATATTTGTAAATGTAGCTAGGAGGACAACATGGATGTCAAAGTTGAAAATGTAAGCGGTGAAAATATTAAAATTATTACTCCCACATCTAGCGTCAATACACTCATCACATCTTTTAGTAATCGGGGACATTCTAAAAAAGATATGGTAGCCATTTGAGGTATTTATATTTTGTTAGATATAAATTCTATGATTTTTTTGGGTTAAACTTTTAAGTTATCAATGTAGATTGGATGTTTTATTGCTTTCATTGTTTCATATAATTGGTCAAACACGTTGCACCACCTTCAGAATCTACATCAACAATGAAACCAATATAAACACTACGTTTGCCACTTATGTGAAGGCCAACTATCTAAGCACTGGTGGTGACAACAACTTGTCTCCCCTAAATGTTCAAACTCCCACTACCTTTGACAAAAACTAAAAATCCATAAACAACACTTCACTCTAAATAAGATCTCTCCAATGGAGGATTTATTGATTCTCAAGTGACTACCTATTTTACCAATCAAAACACCTTCTTCAATGACTTTGCAGTTGTCATGGTGTATATGGGAAACATGAGCCCTCTCATCGACACCAATGGAGAAGTGTGGAAGAACTGTAGGAAGCCAAAATGAATTATATTCTCCATGTTGGTAAGTAAATTATCGTGGTAATTTCGAGGTGTTGCAAAATGTATAGTTTTATTATTTATAAATTCCTTGTTGATTTGGAATAAATTTTGCTATGTTTACTTCATGTTTTGTTAGGTTGTGGAGCTAAAAGCTTCAACCTTTGCAAACTGAGGAACAGATGGTTGCTGAGTTCTACAGGAACCGGCGTCGGCAGATACCAGTGCAGAAGGCCACCGGCGACGGCAGGAAGTCGGCCGACGTCGGCAGAACCAGACTAGCAAGGACTGGCGTCGGTCGCCTGTGTGTTCCAGAAGTGTTCGTTTCACGGACAGTTAGTTAAGTGAACGATGAGTTTGCATGTTAAGGCCAGTCAGAGTCTTGGGCTGCGAGGATAATTGTCTAAATTAAGAGTCTAAGTTATTGTTTGAGTTAGGGATCTATTTATAGACCCATTGGCATGTATTGTTTAAGGCATGAGATAGAAAGGAAGAGTTCCTTCTAGTTGTAAGATCTGTGAGTTGCAGGTTGTTGCAAGCTCATTGGGGATCTACATGTAAGTTTGGTCTTTGAATTGCAGGTTGCAGGTTCATGAGAGATCAGCTTGAAGTGCTATAGAGTGCTTGGTGTACCGGCAGGGTTATTACTGACTGGTTGGTGAGGTGAACACCAATTCTGTGTGTGAGTTGGTTGTTGGGACTATTTTTTGTGTAGGAGAGTGTGTGTGAGAAGAATTACTGTACACTTGAGGTGTGGCGAATCTCTGTAAGGTGAAAGAGTGTGGCGGCTCTTTGATGTATTCTTTTCTGTATAGTGTTAATACAAGATAGTGTATTGTCTCTCATATTCTGTGCTATTGGTGAATTCTAGTTACTTGTGTTTCTGGTTATTTTCGCATATTCAATTGCTTATATTTGGTAATCATACTGTGCTCTTTCTGAGGAGCAAGATCCTAACGGGTGGAATTAGAACAGGTGTGTTTGTTCTTGGATTTATCTCCACCCCCTCTCCCAACAAGTGGTATCAGAGCTTTTGGTTGGGATACTAACAGATTGGTGTAGATCTGGGTAGTGTGTTTTGATTACAGGTTACTCACAGGGTTTCTGTTTGAGTGGGAGTTGAGCAATGGCAGAAAACAGTCAACTATGAATGGAAAAGTTTAATGGCAAGAACTACCAATTATGGAGGATGCAGATTGAGGACTATCTGTATCAGAAAGATTTGTACTTACTGTTGTGTGCGGTTGCTAGCAAACCCTTGGATATGAAAGATGAAGAATGGGAGGTTCTTGATCGGAAGGCTCTGGGATCTGTTAGATGGAGTCTTGAATCATCTGTGATTTCCAGCTTATCACAGTGTAAGACAACGGTGGAGTTGATGAAATCTTTGGCAAATTTGTATGAAAAACCCTCGGCTTCTAATAAGGTATTTCTTATGAAGCGTTTATTTAATTTGCAAATGTTGGAAGGTGGATCTGTTCATAGCCATCTTAGTGATTTCCATGGTTTGGTAAACCAGTTAAGTTCAGTCAATATTGTATTTGATGATGAAATTAGAGCTCTCTTAATCTTGTGTTCATTACCTGAAAGTTGGGAAGGTTTGGTAATGGCAGTTTCTAATACTGTGCCTCCTTCAAAAGTCTTAAAAGTGGATGATGTTGTGAGTGTGATCTTGAATGAAGAGATACGCAGGAAAAGCACAGGTGAATCATCTAGATATGCTTTGAGTGTTGAAGGAAGAGGAAGGCCAAGAGAGAAGACAGAGCGTGGGAGATCAAGGTCGAAGATAGGCAAGAGATCCAAGTCCAGGTATGGCAGAATAACCTGCTGGAAATGTGGAAAGCAAGGGCACTTAAAGAGAGATTGCAGATCGGGTGAAGATCATCATGAAGAACATGGAGAAGAAGCAGATGTTGCGGGTTACGTTGCACAGGATGCTCTGGTATGTTCTTTGGATAAAGTAGAATCTTGGGTATTAGATTCTGGTGCCTTTTTTCATGCATCCCCACATAGGGAATTTTTTCATGAGTATGTCCAGGGAGACTTTGGAGAAATTTGTGTAGGGGATGGTAAGCCTTGTCAGATTGTTGGCAAAGGCAAAGTGAAGCTGAAATTGCAGACAGGTGACACATGGGTGTTAAAGGAGGTCATGCATGTCCCAGTTCTGAAGCGGAATCTGATTTCTGTTAGAAGTTTGGGTGAAGAGGGTTGCACAGTAACTCTCACAGCGGACTCTTGGAAGGTTACCAAGGGTACACTTGTTATAGCTAGAGGTAAGAAAGTAGGTACGCTTTATCTATCTACTTGTTTTACTGATTCTCTTTCTGGGTTATCTACTTCAGATGTAGATTCGGAGATGTGGCTTAATAGGCTTGGTCACATAGATAAGAAGGAGATGCTGGTTCTTGAGTCAAAGAGTATGCTTTCAGATTTGGAAGGCATGGATCATGGTTTCTGTATGCAGAAGAAGAAGGTTACGTTTCTTGAGGAATCCAATGTTAGTGACAAGAACAGGAAAGCCTTGGTTTTCAAGGAGAAAGTGACGGATAGAGTTCAGCACAAGATGCAGAGGAATTCTGAGCAGAGCAAGGGTACTTTGGACAAGGGTTTGATCCAAAAAGAGCTCGCGGGAAAAAGTCAGGTCTCACAAGAAAAACACAGAGACCGACGTCGGCAGGAAAACTGGCGTCGGTGTCCAGACAGGGACCGATGTCGGCTATGTGCAGCCCGACGTCGGTGACTCGGGGCAGAAAAGGACCGACGTCGGCCAGGGGAAACCGACGTCGACAGGGAGGCAGTCGCAGGGAACTGACATCGATCGGCTGTAGACTGAGATGTGACCGGCATCGGTTACTGAGACAAATTTTGGGTGGACAGCGAGTTGTCATGGAGTCTCAAGCGCCCATATGGAGGACTGAAGGTGTAAGTAAGTTCTTAAATTCGTCATTTCCCTTCTTTACACTACTTGTTGCTCACTTATGGCATAGGACCAGGAAGTTATTAAAGACGCAGAACAAGTAGATCCAGGAAACAGTGGGAGCTTGGCATGGATGAGGATGTGATTCCTTAGAGGAGAACCAAACAGGTGTTTTGGGTAGAGTTGCCAGCTGGAAGTAAGCACTGAGAGACGAATGGATGTTGAGGATGAAGAAGAGCGGAAATGGATACGTGAGATGGAAGATCAGGGTATATGATCTTGTATTAGCTGTAGGGCAATGGAGGTTTGATCATTGTGTCTCTCTTTACCAGGTTGGATAATATTAGCTACATTATCCTATTTTCTGTATGATGTGCTTGTTGCAGGGTTACATATACAGGTATTGCTGAACTAAAGGTAAAGCTAGTTCAGGTGTATGTCATGGAGAATCTGGGAGCAGCAAGATTCTTTGGCATGAGTGTGATCTAGAGACATGGAGGTCTTGTTGACTTTGTTTCAGGATGATTGTGTGAAGCCGGTTAGCACACCGATGGTTAGACAGTTCATAGAACAGGTGTCTTGATTCACATAATGAGGTTGAATGCATGGTATGTACTAAACCTGAGTTTTCCCAAGCAGTGGGAGTTGTCACAAGTTTGGAGTCAATCCGAGAGAGTAATACTGAAGGGCAGTTCAGTGGGACCAGCAGCAGGTGCACATGCTATGCAGGGTCAAGTTCTTTTTCTACATGGTTGTAGATGTGGATGTGGCAGGTAATTTGGATGACAGATTTTGCACCACAGATTTTGTGGTGGTTGGTCTTCAAGAGTGATCTTGAGGAGGGATACAAAGCCAAGGGAACAAACTAGACGGTGTACAGGTACAGGTTGCAACTGTTTATCTCCAAGTGGGAGATTGTTAGGTTGTGGAGCTAAAAGCTTCAACCTTTGCAAACTGAGGAACAGATGGTTGCTGAGTTCTACAGGAACCGGCATCGGCAGCAGGACCGACGTCGGCAGATACCAGTGCAGAAGGCCACCGGCGACGGCAGGAAGTCGGCCGACGTCGGCAGAACCAGACTAGCAGGGACCGGCGTCGGTCGCCTGTGTGTTCCAGAAGTGTTCGTTTCACGGACAGTTAGTTAAGTGAACGATGAGTTTGCATGTTAAGGCCAGTCAGAGTCTTGGGCTGCGAGGATAATTGTCTAAATTAAGAGTCTAAGTTATTGTTTGAGTTAGGGATCTATTTATAGACCTATTGGCATGTATTGTTTAAGGCATGAGATAGAAAGGAAGAGTTCCTTCTAGTTGTAAGATCTGTGAGTTGCAGGTTGTTTCAAGCTCATTGGGGATCTACATATAAGTTTGGTCTTTGAATTACAGGTTGCAGGTTCATGAGAGATCAGCTTGAAGTGCTATAGAGTGCTTGGTGTACCGGCAGGGTTATTACTGACTGGTTGGTGAGGTGAACACCAATTCTGTGTGTGAGTTGGTTGTTGGGACCGTTTTTTGTGTAGGAGAGTGTGTGTGAGAAGAATTACTGTACACTTAAGGTGTGGCGAATCTCTGTAAGGTGAAAAAGTGTGGCGGCTCTTTGATGTATTCTTTTCTGTATAGTGTTAATACAAGATAGTGTATTGTCTCTCATATTCTGTGCTATTGGTGAATTCTAGTTACTTGTGTTTCTGGTTATTTCCGCATATTCAATTGCTTATATTTGGTAATCATACTGTGCTCTTTCTGAGGAGCAAGATCCTAACGGGTGGAATTAGAACAGGTGTGTTTGTTCTTGGATTTATCTCCACCCCCTCTCCCAACATGTTTGGTATAACTTTATTTTTGTTGTTGAATATATGAAGAGTTGTTTAGGTCTCACTATCACTACCCCTCACCATCACCGCCCAACTCACCTTGAAAATTTTCATCACTTAAATGTTATGTTTGGCTTCGCCCTTCCCAACCTCTTCCTCATCACTCAAGCTCGTTGTCAAACAAAATGTCACCTTCTGACATAACTCATTGTCTTGTTGTATTAAGGAACACACCATCTGATTTTCCAGCGTTACCTTCACCAAGATTATAATATTATTGTTGATTGGCGCTTTATGTACAAAAGATGAGACATGGTCATTGATCATAGGTTTTAACTAAGGTACGACTCTCAATTTACACAATTTTTTTTAACAAAATCTCGCTTCACAAAACAAGTGTTGTGATGCAGCTTTATTACCTACTACTAAGAGGAATATTTAGAGTTAATTGGTGTTAATACTTTGATTATAACCATAGATATTAATAGATCCCATGAGCCCACAAGGATAGTTAAAGTGATTGTATGGAATGTTGTCATTTTATTTAAAAGCATCTAAATGTGGAAATCATTGTTAAGACATATGTCATGGAGAAAGATTACAATGATGATAATAATTATGACAAAGATATGGTCTTTTAATTCAAATTGTGTATGGAGAGAACCAAAAAATAAGTTTAAGTGCCCTACACCTAGGGAATTGAATTCACTAACAACGAATGAGAAATGCACTCCATTGACTAATATTATCATAACACAATCATATGGCTCTCAAATTTAACTATTGTTTCAACAATATATAATATAAAAAATAATTAAAGGATGAAAAATATATATATTTTGCTTCCATAAATATTGAATTTAGGTAGAATGCTATTGTCGATACACTATGCTTATCACATGTAAAACAAAACTACATGTAAATATAAAAATGAATATAAAACCAATTAGATGAAATTTTGAAAGGCTTCTTCAATGAAACCACAAGCACTGCTAATTTTGGGTAGTCCATTGGACTTGGGTACAAATCCACACCAAACTCTGCATACTCTCTACAAGCACTTTGGTGGTCTAATGTATCTCAAATTAAGCACCACCTTGATTTTAATAACTTCCTTTGTGGAGGCTAAAATTATCATATTGAAGAACATAAGTTGCACTGAAAGGGATGTAAGTTTTTATTTTGGTAAGAGGGGGTTTGTAAATCGAAAGAATGTAAATCGACAGTTGTACCTCACTATAAACCCATCACTACTGACCCTATCTCATATTTTGTGCACGAAGCTTAAACAATAATATGATATTCATTTTAATAATATTCCCAAAACATCTTTTTACTAATGAGTAATATGTTATATTTTATGTTTTTTCTATATGGATATATAAGATGCTTATGAAGATAAGCTCCAAATGTGCCCAACTTTTCTTCTAGCATTCAAGTATGGAATTTTAATATGTTTTTATGTCTAGTGTAATTACTTCAGGTGTTAATATATTTTTAGCATGGATGAATAGAAGCTACAAGATAGACTCTAGATTCTTAAAGTCTTGTATCAAGGTTAGTGGTATTGCAACATTGATTCAAGCTGCACATCAAACCTCACAATTTTTTAACTCTAAATAATTAGTTTAATAAGGAATTAATATTGATATTGACAGGAATAGAAGAGAGATGAATCTATCTACTATTTTGATCTGCTAACTAAGTCCTACAACCTCTGTAGACATTGACAAGGTAGCTAGATGATGTTTTTGTAGAGCATTTAACCTATAAGATCCCACACTTTTCATTTGTAAATGCAACTTTAAATTATACTGTAGCATTTTTTTAATAATTTGAGGATGAAAGCAATTTCCTTTCCTAAACACATGGGGATGTAACATTTAGAGGCTCGTCTCATTGAGCCACCTCTTCGTTATGATATGAGCAGAGGAGCTAGAAGAATCAGAGGAGCACAATTGAGGTGGTTTCTTTGTTGCCTTCCATCAATATATGTAGCTCTATAACGAATTCAAAGCATAATAGAGACATGATAACAAACAAAAAGAAAAGTCCCATGTGATCTATTCTTTAGATGATGGCCTTGGGTTGTTCCTTGGTTTACGCTTCCAGCACCATGATAGAAGCTTTCGTTTAATTGACACCATAGCCACATTCCTTGTTACTATCATTGCCACTGATATCATTCAAAAAATGGGTGAAATGGAAATTTGAATTTATACAAAATAATTCAAACAGGGGATAATTTACGTTAATGTTGAATTATCATGACGTAGTTGGTGTGCCTATAGACATAATGTGAATGATGGGACATATTAAAGACATGAATGGCATATTTAGATCCGCAGATGAATCTAAGGTGCCTTCCTGCCTATAACACACTGTCAGCATAATAAATTATATAAACATATAAAGTATTATACAATAACTTATTAGAACTTAAAATTTTCTTTGTAAACTCATATTTATTTTGTTGCCCCATGTGATGAGCCAATTGCATCATTTTTGTGCTCTTGTTTTGTGACCCTTTACATGGTTAGTCTCTTGTCATGCATTAATTAAAATATTTGTAAAAATTTTAATTTATAAAATAAAAAATAATAATTGTTACATATCCTTAATGTAGTAACTAACCTACAACACTTTTATTGTAATACTCTAACCATTTGTCACACAACTTATTCTAAACATCTTTATCTATCATACAATAATTTATAGATATGATTATGTATATATTTTAAATTCCAATGCTTGGAGTCCTATAATGGATCCATCATCAAGTAGAAGAAGCTTATGCTTAAGGGTTAGAGAGACCAACAAAAACTTAAATATGCCAAGATGAGGGAAGAAAAAGTGGTATAAATATTATAAACTAGAAAAATATAATAAAAGTGAGGATAAGAAAAGCGAAAAAGCATAATCATGTATCATGCCATTAATATTATTATCAAAATAAAAATAGAATAATAATGATTAAATGAGACCACCTAAGAAAGTCCCACAACTAGATTAATAAAATTAATTAAATAATTAATGTAATTATTTGACTAATGTATTGATCGGTACATCGAACAAGGAATGAGAAAGAGGAAACATCAAAATTTAAAATTTGTATGCGGTCTTATCCAAAAAATATTTTATGATTCCTACTTATGAAAATAATCTCAATCTCTAGTCTCTATTTATTCTAGGAGATATAATCTCTCCCTTCTTTGCATCAATGTTTCCATGATATTAATCCGATAAATTCTAAAAATGAAAAATTATTAAGACACTATAAAAATGATTTACAAAACATAATTACCCTTGAATTCCTATTAATTCTCCTAAACACTTCTAATGCATATTTTTAAATTAAGTTATTATTGTAATGGGCACTATTGAACTCTCCCTAAATTATAGAGACGAATTTTGAGCAAATCTCTACTAGTATTTTATATCAATCTAAATGGAAAAATTATACAACTTTTTTTTTGACTTGGTCAATTATTCTTTTCTTGAAATACATTAGACCAATAAAAAAAAATTATAGATAATTAAGGGTTTTGGGTCCCTTACCCTTTGATTATATCAATAAAGAGTTACAAAAAACTCTAGTGTGTATCAGATACATATCCATGATACCAAAAAACACTTAAAAACCAACTCTAGTCATAGAATAAATAGGTGGAATAAGGGCCATCTCCCAAGACCCACAACCCTACCAAAGAAGCACTTCCACAAACAAGAGACAAAATAAGAGGACCCAAAAACTATCCCAAGCAAGTTGAACACAAGGAAAGACCATGACTAAGTGTCCTCCACAAAAATCACCTCAGACACATCATGATCCACACTCGGTGGCCACGTCCAAACTTGTAGCTACTTTGTCACCATCACAAGCCACAAGATCGACACAACTAGCTACCAATAGAGCCTATCCAACTAGAGTTACAACCCAACCACCATCAGCACTACTTGATACATTTCTACTACCCTTTCCTTTAAAATTAGGGGCTTGATTACACCATCTAAGTATGACATAATGGGACTCGTAACAAAGGGGAATCTTGCACTCAAAAAAAAAGGAGTTGTCCAAGGAGGAGGAGAACACCTACATTGACTAAAATCTCTTTTCATTACACACCTCACCCATGCAGATCCAATCACTCCACTCTATCATAATTACTTAAGGCCACAATAGGTTCCGATCTTCGACCACAAACCCCACCATGACTACCTGAAGGTAACACTGAGATGTTGGTGTTACCCCTCTCACTTTTAAATGATGTATACTTCCATTGAATCCCTCCCATATGAACAATAAATTTTGTAACATCAACCACCTAAGACCCATTATGCCACTGTAGAATATAATCTAAGGTAGGCAAAGGGGATTTGAGAGTATGTAGGCTCATCGAAGGGAAGAAACCCCCTACCCAGTGTTTCCTTGAAAAATAAGACACTAAATTCACTCCAAATACTCCACAACCATGTTGAATCTAGACTCCAACTCATAAAATACCTTAATTAGGACCAAACCCCTACACGCCATGCCTAAAAGGGGAAGAAAGACTAAAGAAACTAGCTCCAAAGCTGCCAAAGCAGTTTTGAGATCACCTTTAAAAGTAAGGGTAAAAAAAAATTCACAACTTCTAGGACCACAACATTGATTAAGTTACAAGTGAATATTATAGCCAATTATGACCCTGTTGTGATATCAAAGTGCATGTAGTTCACACCCATTAACATCCACATTGCATCAAATATTTGCCCAGAGGGCATCTAGAAGACCTTTTGGAACCTCTTGTCTATGAAGGAGACCGTAAAATTCATTTCCCTCTTATCAACCTTAAGAAAAATGAAGGGATCAAAGAGCATTCATTTTGATGTTGCATCCATTGAGCCAGAGAGAGATGAAACATTGAAATCTACCAAGTTGAAGCCAAATCACAAAAAAGGGATATAAATATAAGGGAAATGGGAGCAAGTGAGAAGGAAAAAAACAAGCTCCACACATTGCCACCAAATGAATCATGAAGGAAGGAGGGATTGAGATCAAAGTTCATCAAAATATATGAGGGGGCTTTGGAAAATACCTTCATAAATGATGAAATAATGATATTTAATATATATAATTCCCATGGCCAACCATAAATATATGAGAAGAGGGAAGGTGTCAATCCAAATCATGATTACCAGCTTCATGAAGCCCTAGCCAAGATTCAAGAATATTGCCTGAAATGAGGTCCTAAGATTGAGAGATGCCATGATTAGTGAGAATATGAGTGTAGACACTCCATTTTATCATTCCCGTGTCAAATTAAGAAATGTAATGACTTCTTGCAATACACAATCTACTCTGAAATCATCTATTCATATAATATACATGTTTGAATTCACCTTAAGGCAACTCTAAGTGAGATAAATCAATGTATCGTATCTATTCAATTATCATTTTTTGGTCAAATTATATGTTCAATTATCATTTTCTAGTAGATTTCTCTATTCAATTATCATTATCTTCTCAATTTCTTTGTTTAATTATCATTCTCTGATCAATTACCCTATTTTGGGCAATTCAATAATTCCCCCCTTTCTCTGATCAATTAATGCTATTAATTCCCATTCTCTAAATCATTCTTTTAATTATATTCTATTTCAAATAGAATTATAATTATCTTACAATTAATTAGTTCTTTTTCCCTCTAAGTGGGCATTTTCATGAAAGAAAGGATCTTGAGATCCTCTAGAATATTCTTTTGTGAACTAATTAAATTGATAAGTGAATTAATATACAATATTATTATTCACCCTTCATCTTGGAGACAAGATGAAGGGCCCACGATAAATCTCGTGTGAGAACATTCTCAACCCTTCATCTCAAAAATAAGATGAAGGGCCCACATTAGTGATCCATGTGTCTTCTTGGGAATAACTCTCCACCCTTCATCTTGGAAACAAGATGAAGGATTTATATTAATTCTCATGTGATATTTTCGAATATCATCCTCCACCCTTCATCTTGGAAACAAGATGAAGGATTTATATTAATTCTCATGTGACATTTTCAAATATCATCCTCCACCCTTCATCTCGATTAAGATGAAGGGCTCGCATTAGTGATCCATGTGTACATTTGAGGATGCATTTTCAACCATTCATATTGATTTCAAGATGAAGGGTCCTCACTGATCTAAGTTCATTATAAATAGACCTCTTTTCATTTTAATTCATCATGTTCAATATCTATAGCGAAGCCCTGGCATTTTATCATGCTAACTTATTCCCTCTTCTTGTGATCAATTCAACATGATCCATAGCTTCAATGGAGATATCTTCATGACATTGACAAAGATCATTTGATGCTACATCTGAGCCACATCCCAAACAAAGACATATATCTAATGGAGGTTTGCATGTTTCTAGTTTGAATCTAATGCATTATTGATCAATATTTTGTATTGCTCACGAGGTCTTAGGCTTCAAGCTTGTTTTCATTTATTTTTGTGTTCTTGATTGACTAAAGTAAATTTATGAAAATATAACTAAGTGAGAATCCTAATGACACATATGGCACACCCATTGGGACTAGCAATCCATACCTTTCTTTTGAGCCTATTTTGTAGCCTTTATTTGAAGAATATCTGAATATTTTGGCTTTTTATGTTCTAATTTTTTGTCATTTTCTATTTTCCATACTTCGGTGAATTCATTTTGGTTTTTCTACTAATCAAAAAAATCATCAAGTAATTGATGAAATCATCACTATTCTCTATATTCTAATCTCTATTCCCTGTGTAGGTTTTTGAAATGAGTGAAATCATTATTCTATCGATAAAATTATCACTTTCATTAGTGAAATTGACTATATAATCGATGATTTGGTCATCCTTTTTGACAAAATTAGCATTATCATCAGTGAAATCGACATTATCATCAGTGAAATTGATTTTATCATCAGTCAAATCATTTTTGGTCACTATTTCTCATCTCTGGTCACGATTTATTATTATCGACGAAGTTGTATCTATATCAACAAAATTGTTCTCAGGTATCTCTATCTAGTTTTTTGTTCATTAGCAAAATTGTCTTGTTATCAATGAATTTATCTTACTATCAATGAAATTGTTCTGAGAATCAATGAAATCATCTAGTAATTGATGAAATTATTTTTTATCTATACTTTTGTGTGTTCTATTTTATGTTATTAGCAGGTTTTTCTAAAAGCAATGAAATTATTTCCTGCTAAAAGATAAATTCATTTCTGTGTCAAAATTTGATATTGTGAAAAACATATAAAATTACCTCCTTCACTTTTTAAAGACCCATTAAGAAAAACTACTCACCTTGTTTTCTTGAAGGTTCCAAAACTGGGGTGATTTATTCAAACAATCACATTTTCTATTCACATGTTTTGAGTACTTAAAAATCAATTCACATTTCATTTTGAGTGCTTAAAAATTAGGTCACATTTTATTTTGGATTCTAAGAAAACTTGCTTATTTTTTCCAGCTTTTTCATTTCATGCAAATTTCTTTGTTGTTTCTTGTTACTTGAGTGTTTTATAGGTTTCATGTATGCTCTCCTATTTGGGTGACGTAGAAATGAAAATATTCTATTTTGTTTTAAATCATAAAGTTTTGTCTATTATACTCTCTGCTCGCCCTTAGTGGGAGTTGTATGAATTAGAATGGAAATACCTTCCTTTTTTTCTTTTTGGATCTGTGTTTGCGGTGTCATTGCCTTCTCACAAGTCCTTAGGGCTTGGTGACTAGGACATTATTACCTAGCATTATACCAAACCCATTATCCAATGGGGTATACAAATTGAGGTTACACTAGCAGTATCTTAGTTGGTGGTGCCTCAGATCTTGATTGCATTAGTAGCACTTTACTAAAACCCCTATAGTTGAAGTGGTTATGAAGGGACTAAACCCTTTGGTAAATGGCCTAAAAAATCTCGTATCCAATTCGTGGATAGGTATAAATCACCCACATACCAAAAGGTATATCGGGACCATCTATAAAGCCCTCAAAAACATTAGTTTAAGATTCTTTGGCCATGACATATTTATTAATGTAGGGGTGCAAAGATTAACATCTCCTGAAGATATCTTTTATGTACAAACCTTTTGATGATAATGGGGATTAAAAAAGCTAAAAATAATTGCAATAATTACCTTAATGAACCTTAAATTTTATCCTCTCTAAAATCAAGTATATCAAAAGACTTGATAAATGTGGAGTAATCCTGTCAGTGACTAAAATAGGTTCGCTAGATTCAGTATTAGTTTAATTGATTGTGGTGTCAAGACTTTGTCATAATTTCCATATACCTACACAAAAACACATTACTTTGTCCATGTTTTTGGTCTAAACTTATTCAAACTCATACATTTCATACGTTCTTTGTGTGAAATTGTATCGTTACTTTGTCATGTTCTTGGTCCAAATTTTTTCAAATTCGTACATTTCATACATTCCTTGTGTGAAATTATACCATTACTTTATCATGTTCTTGGTCCAATTTTTTTCAAACTCATACATTTCATACCTTCTTTGTGTGAAATTTTACCATTACTTTGCCCACATTCCAAGTCTAAATTGTTCCTTTGTACCAGAACCATCTTCTATTCATGATCCCCCAATTATTTAAATGTACACAAATCTAGAAACATCTAGGAAAAGGAAGGAGCTACTTGTAGCCTCACCCCAAGCCTTTCCCAATGTCTTAGTCCAAGTATGATAAATGAGTAAAAATTTTAATGACCATTTCACTTTGGTACTTAATAGAGGAACTAATCCTCCATTTGAGCATCAAGACAAAGATACGTTGGTTGAGCCATTGTCAATTGCTAGGATAGTCATTATTCTTGAGCAACATACACCCAAAGATTCTTTGCAATCTATTGTAGAATATCTCCAATAAATGTATCCTAATTCTCTCCAAGTGTCTAACAATCACACATGTCAAATTCCACCTGAACAAATCTCCTCCAAAAAGTTACAAAGTTCTAGTTCTCTCCAACAAGTCATTATACAAAATATTCTTTCTAATTCTCATGTTTCCCAATGTAATTTTAGTAATGTTTCATGTAAAACACAGCAATGAGTTCCCTTATTCCAATAGGTTGCTTCTAATCAGTAAAAAATCCCTATCACTCAGTACCAAGTCTTACGCAATATCGTATTTCCATCCCATAATGTAATTGTAATCATTACCAGCTTCCTCCTACACAACAATGTGTACCCATTCCTTCTTCTAATAGAAACAAATACCAAGTTCTGCCTAGCCAATCAAACCCTAGAAATATAAATAATACTTCTAATTGGTTAAGACAAAGAGTTCCCACAAATATAACAAACTCCCAATTCCATTCTCCACCAAATAATCCTCTGCCTACTTCTCAAAATACTACCTTTTCTCAAGAATTACAGGTTATGATATATGCCATATCGAGATTACAAGCTAGAAGTCAAAGTCAAAATACAAGATGGATCATATATGTTCATAATCATTGATTCAATTATTTTTCAAATACCACTTCCATCTCATTTTTAAATTTTGAAGTTTGATAAATATAAAGGAAAGGGTGACCCAAGAGAGCACCTCAAACTATTCTTTGTTTCCTATCAATAGGTCAGCTATAACTCTAATTTATTGCTTTGACTATTCTCATGAAGTTTGGTTGGTCCTACCTTAGATTGGTTTACACATCTGCCAAAGGTTTTTTTACAATTTTTGATGACTTGTCAAAGAAGTTCATTAAACAATTTTCTTATAACATTGAACATGAGTTAACCATGGTTGACATATGTGATATTAAACAAAGAAAGGAGAGAGTTTTGATAAGTATCTTCAAAGATGGTGAGCACTAACTAGAAAATTTCCCTGTGCACTTCTTGAGATTGAGTTGGGAAACCTTTTTATGACAAATCTGAATTCAGAACCAGTGCTTTGTCTCAAAAACTTTTGTTGATGTCATTAATTAAGGTGTTCAAATATATAAATCTCTAATTGAAAAAATATTGATCAAAATTTATTCATAGAGTCAAAATTAATCTCAACATCAATCTCTAAGTCATAACTAGAATTAGAACCAACACGCTACTCCAAATCCAAAAAATGTGGTAGATAAGCCCAAGGCTTTCAACGGTAACAATAATATGGTGGGTAATGGAGTTGTAGAGGCTAGACATTTTCAAATTATAAATCCACCACCAGTATATAAAGTTCCTCAACCACAACCTATTGCTTTACAATGGTAGCCTCTTTAAAGAAATTTGTTTACTAGATGATTGTTTTCTAATCTAGGAGAGCCTATTGAGAATGTGTTTTGCAAGATACTTGTTGTGAATATGATCAAATACCCAAATACAAAACATTTTTATGAGAGTCAATGTAAACTAGAATGGTGTAGGGATAATGAATACTGTGAATATCATCAAATCAAATGACATGCAATCCAAAAATGTGTGAAATTATGACATCTCATTCAAGACATTTTGGAAAAAGGATAAATTGAGTAAAACAATGCTTCATCCTCCAACTCTGGTCATAATACAGAGATTTAAAAAACCCTTTCCCTCATCATAATAAAAATGAGCATCAATAATACCAATGTCAACCAAACAACAATTATAATTTTAATCAGGATTCTCAGGCTTATAACATTGATTACCATGCTACCCCCTACGATTACAACATAGTGGGATGGATCATAGAACATCATGTAGCCATGATTATGATCAATCCCCATTCCCAAAATTCCCAATAAGTAAATCCATATATGTTAAGATCAGGTCCATCTAGTTTAGGATTTCCTCCTCATGATTCTCATTCTCGAGTTATTATTCCAAGACCTATAATTTTTACTTTAAACTTTGGTATTTCTATTCCCAATCAAGATTGTGTTGTTAGAACTCTATGGGATAAGATCACCCTTCAAGGTCTTGTGCCTTATTTTGTTGATCCCAATCCATCTTCTCGTTCAAATCCTATTCCAAATCAGTCCAAACCCAGATATGCATCAATCAAGAAGAAATATGATCTTATGGATCAACTAAATAAAACACTAGCACAAATTTCCATTTTGGATCTATTATGTACCTCTCAACTACACAAAGATATCTTATATGATATTTTTATTCAATATCAGGTGCCAAAAAATATTCCATTAGATAAATTTTAAGTTGTGGTCAGACACTTGTCTCCTGGTCCACAATTGGTGTTTGATCAAAATGATATATCATCTCTAAGGTCTTCCCACATTAATTATTTGTATATTGAGGTTAAAATTAATCACCACAAGATCAAGTGATTACTTATCTATAATGGATCAGGTCTTAATATTATTCCACTGAAGCTAGTCCAATGTATGGGCTATACTTTAGTGGATCTCAAGAATGATACTATTACTATCAAGGGGTATGACAATACTGAACACCAATCAACAAGAACAATTTCCTTACCCATTCAAATGGGGTCTATCATTTATAGTACCTTGTGCCATGTAATTGATCTTGATTTACCATATAATCTCCTTCTTTGCCATCTGTGGATTCATGATATGCATGTACTGCCTTCTACACTCCATCAATGTATTAAAATTCCTCATGTTGTAATGGAGGTTACTATTCCTAGAGATATGAAAACACATCAATATTGTAAACATCTGAAAGTAGAAGGTCACTAATATACTTATTGTCCTAGTGTTATCAATCCCATAAAAAATGAAAAATAAGTCATTTTTGAGCCAACTCCATCCAATTATCTAGATCCTAATACCCTTGCCTCTTCTTCTGAAGCACCTTTCCCCTCATTAAATTCCTCCCATTTCAATGGTCATCACAAAGGTATTGACACATATAGTATGGAAGAAACTTTTCATGTGGACAAATTACCTAGATCACCTAAGTCCCATGGCCGACCCAAGATGGAGTGATGTAAGAAGGGGACAACATATTATCTTAAATAACCTCTTCCATTTGTTCCAGGAAAGGATTTCAATCAAGAAGATTTGAAACCAAAAGATAAGTTGTGGTTATATAATGAGGAGTAACTCCTTGGTATCAAAGTAAGAAGTACCCTATTCCCAATAGAATTATGGCTCATAGCGCTTATAAAGGAAAGGGATCAAGGGCAAAATAACAAGGGAAAATATATCATATTATTCTTGTGAAACATTCAAAGAAATAAGGTTTAGGATACAAACTTGCTAGGGTAATCCCCAAACATCATGAAAGTGGTTTAACCTATTCTCTAAATGATGATGTTCCTAACAGTGACACATAGTCCTATTATAGTATTTACAATGAACTTTCCAATACTAACCTAATCAATTCCTTCTTTGTTCTCACCATTTCCATTATTTTTTCCATTACCCTTACCCTTCAATATCCCAACCTTATTGATTAGGACCAACAAGGTAATGATATCGATTTTGATGAATTATCTAATGAAGAATCATTTTCAGAGTTCTTAGGACTAAGAGATGGGTTACCGATAGGTGACTACAAGCAGGGATTTGTATTTACTTTGGATCCTATGGCCTAGTTTGGGGAGAAAGTAAACTTCCTTAATCATAAAAAAAATGAAACATCGAGATCCTTAAGTGAAAATATTTCTAGGGTACTTTTAGATCAGGGAAAAAGTAATGATAAAGATGAGTCCTTTGGTGAAAACCTATTTCAGGTACCATTAGATGAGTAAGTTTGATCTCCTTCATTAGGATCCCAAGAGTCCATAAGTCCCCGTCTATCATATAGTACTGAAATCAAGCCTAAATATCATGATGAATTTGAGCATATGGTTCTAGAGAATCCACACTTGGTAGCTCATTGGTTATTACCTTAGGGGAATGACTCTGATTCTTCCTACATGGGTCTATCTGAGAGCTTATATTTTGAGTTCGATGATCAATTACATTTTTTTCCTATAATTCTAGATGATGGTTCCACTCTTCTTATGGAAGACATGATAGAAGTCAACATTGGTACATATGATGATCCAAAGATAATAAATCTTGGTGTGTCCCTCACTTCAAAGTAGCATGAATTGATTATTTCCATTCTCATGGAGTTCATTGATATATTTTATTGGGCTTATTTAGGTATGTCTTGTCTATATCCTTCATTAGTTGTTCATCATTTGGTTATGCATCCAAACACCAAACCTATTAAGTAGAAGCTAAGAAATATGCATCAACAGATTCTTCTCCTAGTCAAAGTTGAGCTAGAAAAGTTATTGGCAATAAGTTTTATTAAACCTATTCCCTATGCAAATTAGATTTCTAACATTGTTCCTGTCAGAAAGAAACCAATCGACATCTGAATTTTCACGGATTTCATATATCTAAACAAAGCTTGTCCTCAAGATAACTTTCCACTATTGAATATAGATATGATTATGGATTCAACAATGGGTTATGAGATGCTATCTCTCATGGTTGTATTTTTAGGCTATAATAAAATTACTATTGCTCTAGAGGACCTAGTCAAGATAGAAGTTACAACCCTTTGGGGCACATTCTATTATCAAGTCATGTTATTTGGATTTAAAAATGCAGGATCCACTTACCAACAAACTATGATTATCATCATTCATGATCTCATGCATGATATCATTGAATACTATGTTGATATCTTAGGAAAATCTAAAACTTGTGCAGAGCATCCAATAGTGTTGTGAAGAATATTTGAATAGATTCGCAAGTGTAAAGTACATATCAACCCTAATACGTGTGTTTTTGGGGTTATGTTTGGCAAATTATTAGGATTCATTGTCTATCATAGAGATAATGAAGTCGATCCATCCAAATTTCAAGATATCGATGAAATGTCATCTCCTTTCAATTTGAAGCAACTTCACAGTCTACAGAGAAAAATATAGGCTATTAATCACTTCATCTCTCAACTTGTTGATAGTTGTCATCCATTCACACATCTACTAAAGAAAGGCATTACATTCCAATGGAATGCAAAATACCAAGAGGATTTTGAACAACTTAAGTAATGTCTAGAAAATCCTCATGTACTTGTTCTACCCATGCCAAAATCCTTTGTTATTGTACCTTTCTATAACTACTAGCACCTTGGGGGCACTTCTAGCTCAACATGATGATCAAGTGAAAGAGCAGGTTATTTATAACATGAGCATAACATTAGTTTCTTATGAGTATAACTATAGTCCAATTGAAAAACATGTCTTTCATTATTTTTTCACTTCCCAAAAGCTTAAACATTACATGTAAAATAACAAGACATTGTTGGTTTCTAAAGTGGATCCCTTAAAGTATCTATTGGAAAAATCATCTCTCATAGGTTGAATGGAAAAATGGGTCATGTTGCTTAGTAAGTTTTATACACACATCAGAAAGAAATAAGAGGACAAGTATTAGTTGATCAACTAGTTAAATCACCTCTAAAATATTTTATTCGTATAACAATACATTTTCCTAATTAGTCTATTATGACTCTAACTAAAGATAAATAATGGAAGCTCTATTTTGATGGTTCTTTCACATCACATGGTTTAGGATCAGGACTATTATTCATCAATCCATAGGGAATTATTATTCCAAAAGATTTTATTATTGGCTTTCCATGCATAAATAATATAGTTGAATATGAAGCTTTGATTATTGGACAATGTCTTGTTGTGCAATGAGATATACAACATTTGCAAGTGTATGGTGATTCCCAAATTATTATAATTTAGGTCACAGATCAATATCAAACAAAGGATAAAAAGTTGGTGCCTTACAAAACTATGGTGGATGCTCTCAAACTTAAGTTTGAAACCATTCAGTTTGATCAAATTCCTAAAGCCAACAATAAGGTGGGTGATGTTATGGCTACTATTGGTTCAATTATTGCACTTTCTTATTCTATCCTAGAGTATGAGTTTATCATTGAGCATCTTCTTGTTATAGATTAAAACTATTCACATTATGAGATGATATATGTCATTGTTGGTCCCAATTCCCCTTGGTATCATCACTTCTCATCCTATCTCCACAATCACATACTTCCACCTAATTTATCCCATAACCAAATGAAATATTTTATCCAAAATTATTATCATTGCATTATAATTGGTAGCTCATTATATTGTAGAGGATATGATGGAACTCTACTTTGTTGTTTAAAAATAGGAGAAATTGACTTAGCACTTAGGGAAATCCATGAAGGGATTTACGGGACACACTCTAGTGGTATGGTCCTAGCTAAGAAGCTCCTTTGTACTAGTTATTATTAGCCCACCATTGAAGTAGATGCATGTATTTATGTAAATAAATGTCTATCATGTCAAAAATATGGAGATTTAATTCATGCTCTAGCACAGGGACTACAACCAATCATGACTCCTTGGCCATTTTCAACATGGGGGCTCAATCTCATAGGCAAGATGAACCCTACTTCTTTAGATGGTCATAAACATATCCTTACTACTACTGAATATTTTACCAAATGGGTAGAACCAATCCCTCTCAATTACATAACTAGTAAGCAGATTTCAAAATTCATCTTGAATCACATCATTTGTCATTACGACATCCCTTCCACCATCATCTTAGATAATGGTACATCCTTTAAAAATAAGGACATCATTTCCCTATGTTATGAGTTCCACATCAATAATAAGTTTTCCACTCCTTAATATCCTCAAGGTAATGGTTAGGTAGAAGCATCCAACAAGACGTTGATCAAAAGCCTTAAAAAGACTATCAATACCTTTCACTATAATTGACACATGAAAATATTCCTAGCCTTATGGGTGTATCGTACCAATGTCTACACTCCTATTGGTGCAACTCCTTATTCCTTGGTTTATGGATCTAAAGCCATTTTGCCTATTGATATCGAGTTACCCTCCTTGTGAATTTCACTGCAAGGTGTCCTTGATGAAGAAGACTACTTAGTGGCCAGATTAGTAGAGTTGGAGATTCTAGATGAGAAAAGGCTATTTGCCCTCAATCACCTCAAGTCTTATCAGAATCAACAATGTTAGGGCTACAATAAGAGAATTATTTATTGAGAGTTTGAGATTGGTGATCTTGTGCTCAAAGAAAATCAAAAGAATACTAATGTTGAATGGGAAAGGAAAGGAAAGTGCAAACCAAATTGGTTAGGCCCCTTTGTTATTACATCTATTTATGGGTTTGGTGCATATAGATTGGCTATTCTAGAAGGGTGATGAATTAAATGAGCCAATGAATATTATGCATCTTAAGCACTTTCATTCTTAAAACTATCATACTTTGGTCTATAAACGTCCCTGCTTGGGGGCATTTTTTTTTTGTTATATCTTTCCCTACTATTTTTGTCCCTTATTTGGGGCATCCTTTCATTATTACTCACTTCCCTTTCCTATTGGCAACCTGGTCTAATTATGATTCTACATGTACCACAGGTGAATCAAAGCAACATTTAGTAAGAGCAAAGAAGACATGCAGAATGGTATTTGTGTTAGACTCTCTTTTCATAAGAAGTGTCACAATATGGAACATCATTGATTATCTGGCTTGTATGACTCTTTATTGTTCCCTTGAGTTCCTAAGAATTCATGAGCTTGTTCCTTCATTCATTCACTCCCATTGTATCTTGATTCCTTGATGCAAAAGAGGAAGTTGTATCCTATTCCAATTTTTTGTTGAGTGGTTCTCCTTAATTTATTCATATGTGGACACCCCCTTCCTGATCCCTATTCACTATCAAGTTCATACACCCAAGAGCCTCCTTTCCTTTGATAGGTGTTTCTGGAGTTGTATGTTCTCATTCCTATACATTCTCTTGTCAAAATACTCTTGTTCATATCCTATTCCTAAAATCCCTAAACAATTTAAATATTCCAAAAATCCCTAAACAATTCAAATATGCTAGAAATCCCTAAAACCCAAATATTCCCTCATATTGATAACCCTAAAAAAATTTGCATGACTCAGTATCCTAAAAGTTTCTCCATTTTACCCATCTCTAATGATGCACAGTTGATTAGTTGTTATCTTATAACTTAACTTGGGTTTTAGTTGCTTGTATTTAGGTGGCACATACATTAGTACCTCTTTGGTGATTTTCATCTCCTTGTGAGCATGACATTTTATAAAGTGGGACCAACTTTCCATGCACTTGCCATTTTACAAGTTTAACCATTCTATCTCACTTGGTCATATTCTTGTCCCTAATCACTATATCATTTTCTATATTAATTTTTGGTCGAACTACATTGGCTTGAGGTCCAATTGGACTATGTAGGTAGTGCTCAACTTTTTGAGGTCAACTCAATCATCCCTTGTCCCATGCTTTCAACATTTTTCAAGCATATCTCTTGTCATTTTGGTAAGCATGTTCCTTTTATGCTCTCACCATTTTACAAGTCCATGTTCTTATTTTTCCTCTATAATCTATCTTATTAACTTGTCATCAATTTTCTTCAATCTCAAATCCTTGGGAGAAATACATTTGGACTGAAGTCCATAGGACTATGTAGGTAGCATCCACTTGCATGGGGCATTTGGATATAGCTCGACCATTCCTTCCTTATTCTTCTATTCCCACTTCCCTAGTCACAATTATTTTGTCATTACCCTTGGTCTCAAGGAGTAACACCTTATTGTCACACAAACTGATTTATGAATTTAATATTTACTTGATTTTGCTTGTGTGTTTGTGTGTTGATTGTTTTCTTGCTTATCAGTATGTTTTTTTACTCAGGTGCCTTAATTTAATACATTATGTTTTCCACTTAAATCTTGATTATTCATATCATGAATTTGACTTGAGAACATTTGTATCCAAATTAGAATTGATTTAAGTGCATTATGTTGTACATTTAAAGATTGATTATCCATATCTTGTTTTAAGTTGTATACATTTGCATTTTGAATTCAAATTGTTACACATTTTGACAAACAAAAGTTATCAAGATCCTTCCTAGATTATGATGCATACTATCATGTGCAATATAAAAAATCAAGTTTTAAAATGGTTACCATGTCAATGCCCTCAATTACATACATCTCTATCTATCTGATCCAATCATATAAACTAACAAACATCATGATAATAATGCACATTTGTCTCATAAATACTAACAAAAGGAGAATTTATAAATCAAAACAACCAGAGACATAAGCACATAAAGTAAACAATCAAATGAGATAGCACTGAATATCATGACACTCATATATATCAAAGAGTCCAATTCCATATACATCAAAAAAATGGAGCATATACATCAAACAATAATACAAGTACATCTTGGATCATTCAAGTACATCATATAACATTAGTACATTTCATGAATCAAAATGTGCAACATTATCTCAAAGAAGTTAACTCTGGCTGTGACTATCTCTAACAACTCTATCTTATGGATTTGCCTACTAGGAACTCTCTCCTATCCAATCAGGTGGTGTAGGTGGTTATGTTAGAGGACCCATGGTATTTGATCAAGGATGAGGTTATGCTATTGATATAGTTGATGTGAAGGTCTTGTGTGATCAAGAGGATCTATAAGCTGACCTTTGTGCACTGTACTTAGAAAATGTAGGCTCCTAGATGCCACTAACACGTCTAACTCATATAAACTCCTATAATAAGTAACCTCATCCTTATCTTGAACTATATTCTCATAGACAGATACCAGCCCTCTCTTGGTCACAACCTCTTGTGCCTCATCTACCTCTCTCTGTAACCTGGCCATCCTTGCTTATATTGTATCCCTCTCAGCCCATGTTGAAGCATGCTTTGTTATAGTTGTGTCCCTATGTGCTATAATTTGTGTTTATCCCTGCACTATAACATCCCTCTTTCATCTAGAAGAGTCCTTCTCTGAAGTGAGTTTCACCTATATCCAAAGCATCTTGGTTATCTTTTCATGCAGTCCAGACATCCATGTTTAATCTTCACTAATTTGCTCATGCACTAAGGATAGTTGTTGTGATCAATAGTCCAACCTAGCCTATATACCTGTGAGCTTCGTCTCCTTGGCACTAATATCCTATCTCAATCTATAAATAAGTGCCTAATTCTTAGTCAATATTGTGGGTCTTGAAGAGATAGCCTAGCCTACATCCCCTATCCCATATATACCTTGATCAACTACAATAACATCTACCTCAACCATTTACTCATTGATGCTTATCTCCACCTCCTCCTCCACATACAGGATCTCCACATCATCTCCCTCCTCTACCTCATTCATCTCAAACTATCCTTCCTATAATACCTCCTCCTCTCCCTCCTCATCTCCACCCTCCTTTGTTGTTCCCCTATCATCTACCCTAGCTACAATAATTGATAATACTACCCATACCAGAACCTATCTTAGCTAACCTCTCAGATCTTATCCCTGATCTCCTCCCACTAGAGTAGTCAATCTCAAAGGGCGATGATGATCCCACCATGTGGTATATGCCTCTATCACTCTCACATATTTCAAATCACATGCATACACCTAGGCCATCTATGGTACCAATCCAAAGCTTGTTCTAGCCTCAGCCTAATCAGGGGTTGGTCCCCACTGATGTCTCTCTCTCACAACATGCCCAAACTGATGAGGACCTAGTGGTACATCTTACTACAATCCAAACTAGTGTTATACCTTATATGACCTATAGTGCTCAATGATATACTCCTATCAACCCATAATATACCATGTAGTATTCATATAGAGTATATACTCTATGTCCTCTAGCCATTAAAATTGAATATCTCGATATGGCCTCTAGTCAAGTCGGCATCAGTCATATCATCTATCACTCATCTATGATATTTGAGTTATCCTCTATGAATCTTATGCCCTAGTCCCACCTAATACCAAACATATGACATCGGCTCATTTGAACCTTTCTAATGTCATCTACCAATAGGTCACTTAATGGCTATATGCTCCCACATCCAAAGTTAATTAGTTTTTATGATCCAATGTTGTGTCCACCTCAATGAACCACATAGTGAAGATCATGGTATAGATGTGCCAAAATAGTTAGTCCCCAAGCAAAAACAATTGTATTTGCAAGCATGTCCTTGACCATGCCTCCCAAGCCCATGTGAAAAAATTGATCGCTTTTGTTAGGCAAAAAAATGTCATTGACAACAGCCATGAGAACTAACACTACTCTATCAAAGACAAAAAGTATAGGAACATCCCCATCCATAGCCTTGTCTCATGGTATGTCTATCACTAGATCAATCTTATCAATGTCAACATCCACCCAGCAGCATCTCAATTTCCAAGGGTCCAATGAATCCTCTAGTATTGCATGTCTATCTCTAAAGGCAAGCCAATATAAAGAGTGACATTTGATTAAAAATCTTAGTATGCACCATACATCCTCCAAGATGACTGTAACCTCTCTTTTTGGTAGCAAGAAGGTAGATGTCTCCAAACTCCACTACTCTACTAAAACATTGAGTAGCACTTGATATGCTCGAATGATTGGCATCCTCATTATGTGTAGCAGACCAATAGTATCAAATAACCCCATCATCTCTCATGTCCACATGATGGGATGATGCAAAATATATGACCACTGCTGATGAGCTATCAAAACATCCACTCACTCCTACAATCCAATCAAGGTCATTCTGATCATCCATTTATTACTAATTCTAATCACACTTCTACATTTTAATCACATGTATTTTTCTAACAGAATCATGTAATCTCGTCCTATTTAGTTTGAACGATCATTTTTCTCTATCTTTTTTTTTCAATTTTTGTTCATCTACTCAATTAGGATGTTTTTATCATTTATATGATGATTTCACCATTTAATAGGCCTATTTCACCATTTTTATGAGGAATTCACCATTAAACAATTTTTGGACCATTTCATAATTTTCGTGACGATATCACAAACCATTTTGCCATTCTCTGTTCAAATTCATCATTTGAACATATCATTTTTTCTTGATTTTTTCACCATTTTTAATGATAAATTCACTATTTTACTAGATGAATTCATCGTTTAGGAAGGAGCAATTCACCATCTTATAAAATCACTCTGTGCCATTTCGATGTTTAGCAATTTTTCTGTTTACATGGACCAAATTGTTAATTACATGGACCAAATTGTTAATTACATGGACCATTTCACTAATATGTTGACAAATTCATCATTTTTTATGATGAATTTGCCATTTGCATGGTCAAATTTGTTGATTTGAAAGTGACAAATTCATCAATTTCCTAACTTTACCATGCAATAAATGCTAATCAACTCAAACTTAACAAATAAAAAAATGTACTAATCGATGGTCATGTGCCTTGCAGTTGCCTGTGCTCTAGAATATGGTCTAAAAGTGCTCTCGGTTGTGGTCGATGAACCATTTTGTCTAGGTCACTCGTGTGTAAAATCTCAAGGGTAAATTTTAAAATGAAAGTGTGAAAATGAACTATTTCCCCCCAAGGGTGAATCTATAGCCTTTTATTTCAAATATCCCCCCCCCCCCGGCCCCCCCCCCCCGCTTTGCACTATTTTTCTTTATTGGAGGCTCATTTTTAACCCTAGGGTTTATTTTTCTCCCTGTTTTCACCTATCTTTGTCATGTTTTCTCCTCTTCTATCATTTATACACTATTTTTTATCATTTAAAGGGTTCATTTAGCCAAATAAAATTTGACTCTCACCTTGAGGGAACATCTAGGGCTTATTAAGTGTCATTTTGGGGTATATTTGAACCTATTTCTTAGTATTTTTAGTGAATTCATCAAAACTGGCATCCGTTAATTTTATTCTACGATCATTTTTTATGACTTTTTATTCTTTTTAAATTTGTTTCTTTCTCTACATCTCAAATCACCTTCTCAAATAGGGGAAAATGTAGACACTCCATTTTATAACTCTTGTGTCAAATTACAAAATGGAATGACTTCCTGTAATTACACATAATCTGGTCTAAAATCATGTGTTCATCTAATATATGTGTTCAAATACACCTTGAGGCACCCCTAGGTGAGACAAAAAGTTGTATTAGATCTTTTTACTTATCATTCTCTGGTTAATTTTTCTATTATCATTCTCTATTCAATTATCATTCTCTACTCAAATTTTTTGTTCAATTATCATTCTCTAGTCAATTACACTAGTATGGGCACTTCAATAATTCCACCTTTCTTTGATCAATTAATGCTATTAATTCCCCTTCTCTAAATCATTCTTCTAATTATATTTCAATTTCAAATAAAAATATAATTAACTTACAATTAATTAATTCTTATTTTTCCATCCAAGTGGGCATCTTCATGCAAAGAAAAAATCTTGAGATCCTCTAGAATATTCTTTTGTGAGCTAATTGAAATGATAAATAAATTAATATACAATAATATTATTCACCCTTCATCTTGGAGACAAGATGAAGGGCCCACAATCAATCTTGTGCGAGAGCATTCTCAACTCTTCATCTTGGAAACAAAATGAAGGGCCCACATTGGTGATCCATGTGTCTTCTCGAGTATAACTCTCCACCCTTAATCTTGAAAATAATATTAAGGGTTTTTTATTAATTCTCATTTGATATTTTCAAATATCATCCTCCACCCTTCATCTCGATTAAGATAAAGGGCTTGCATTAGTGATCCATGTGTCAATGCACGTGTATATTTGAGGGACTCGTTTGCAACTATTCATCTTTATTTCAAGATGAAGGGTTCTCACTAATCTAGATTCATTATAAATAAACCTCTTTTCATTATAATTCATCATGTTCAAGATCTATAGTGAAGCCTTGACATTTTATCATGCTAAATTATTCATCAACCTTCTTCTTGTGATCAATTCAAGATGGTCCATAGTTACAATGGAGATGTCTTCACACAAATGGCATTGATAAAGATCATTTGACTCTACATTTGAGCCACATCCTAGACAAAAACATCTCTAATGGAGGTTTTCATGTTTCCATTTTGAATCCAATGCATTATTGACCAATCTTTTATATTGCTCATGAGGTCTTAGGCTCAAAACTTATTTTCATTTACTTTTGTGTTCTTGATTGACTAAAACTAACTTGATGAAAATATAACTAAGTAATAATCATAATGCCACAATGAACAACAACATTTTCCTCACAGAAACTTTGAGTCACTAAATAGGAGATGAAATATTTCATCAACCTCCAACCCTGATCCAAGATGTATATAAGAGTCCATGAATTTGAGTTTTGATTTTGAAGAGCCAAAATGATCACCATTGACTCACCTTCAATCAAAAGATGCTCAATGATATATTGGGCGATGAGTTCTATACTAAGAATAACAACTTGAGCCTCAGAGTCATTATTAGTTTTATCCACCAATTTTAATGATGTTTCCCAAATTAGAGACCCAAAGTAGTCTTTGATCATACACCCAACTCTTGAAGCTCCTAGATTTCCTCAATCCGCACATCAAAATTTAGTTTAAAAATTTTAGTTAAGGTGGAGACTATCTAGGAGAGATTATATTAAAATTGAGCCTAATACTCTTGACCTGCTAATAGGGAGAAACCAACAAATATTGAATGTCAAATAATTTTTAATTTAATCAATCATTATAACTTATCAAATAAATAAATTGAAAATGATAAAAACTAATAAATTGAAAAAATAAAATAAAACTCATTAAAATACTCAAATAAAACATACTAAAATACAAAATTTACCCAATTATCAATTAATATCTTCATGTCATCATTTACATAGAGGTCCATTCTGAGTGTGTTTCTCACTCGATGAGTAAGACAAGAGGGTATGTGTTTACCCTAATTTTAGTTTTATGAAAATTAAGAATAACCAATTAAAATAATGAATATATCTATGCATTTATAGTTGTAAATTACAGAAATCAAATCTACCCTAGTGTCAAAATTGAAAGAATATCTAAAGATTATTGTAACAATGATAAATGCAATGCAAAGAGAGTAAATGAGTTGGAATGATCACACCTTGACTATTTCTAGAAATATGAACCTAGAATATGACTGTGTAAACTATTTTCCACCTTTGTATGAAATATGAGTCTCCTAAATAGACTTGTTGCCTACGATGAGTTTGACTTGGTTAGACTCAACGTTGCACATATTTGCATGTCAATTCTATTTTTGGCCATCAAGTCTGACTTGCACATGATTTTAAGACCTAAGTTTTTTAGGGATGATTTTTTTGTGTTGCACCTTATTATAGGTTTTATTTCCTTTTTCACTAGGCGTATTTGTAGAATTCATTATTTTTCTTCTTAACCTAGCTTGGCACAATGATATGTCATTCTAAAAAGAGAGAAGGGATAAGTAGTTGGGTTGGAAAACCACTAAAGTAGAGTTTCAAGATAAACATACTACATGCCAAAATAATACCCCTTGTAGTTCATGCAATGTGTAGATGATGTATTCAAGGTAGGGTTTCCACCTCCCTCCCAAGGTGGAGATGTAACTAGATTTTTCGTATGCCTTTTCTTGGTATAAGATGCAATGCTGTGATACAAGTCCTTTTAAATAGAGATAAGTCCTTATTACATGTGCCTAAACTTGAAATTAAATTGAATCTTAGGATATTAAATGTGACCCTTATTATTAGAATGTTCATAGTCCATTTGTATATATAGGCTTCTCATGATTTGAAGTAATGACTAATTCACACATAAAAGCTGACCAAACAAAGGTAAAAGACTGATAAATGGATTCAAACATTGAAAAGATGCAAAGATGGTAGAAAGGCCCATAAAATTAAAATGGGTGGACTCATATGTCATATGAGTTTGCCCCAGAAGAAAGAACAATAGAGGATAGAGAGAGGAGAGAGAAACATGTCCATGGGTGCATGGATAAAATAATAAAATGACAAACAAAAGAACATAGAGCACCACGAGATCATACAAAGAGTAAAAAATAGACATATAAACTCCCATTAACCCCTAAATCTAGGTGATGACCCATATGTACAAATAAGTATTAAAATAATTATCATAACAAATCTTGTATTAAAATTAGGTGTCTAAATCATGTCATCATTTACATAGAGGGTCATTCTAGAGTGTGCCACTCACACAATATTTATATTTATCATGATTAAGATGAGAGGGTATGCCATTTTTTTATTCTAGAAAAGACCATGTACCCTTCATCTTTAATCATTTGGGAAGTATGTCATCAAAGCTAGCTAGGGGATCTTGTTATCATTTGCCACCTATGTTACATTTTTTACTAATAGGACAAGAGAGTCTTGTGCTTGATGAAAATTTGAAATATTATTATAATATGTTATAAATCAATTAACTAAAATCAATTTAAATAATAAAATATAAATGTATACATATATGATGAGTCCCTAGCAGTAGATGAAGGACATTTATTCTCTCTAATACCCTCATCCTCCCACTGGTTAATATGGGAAGTAGATTTATCATGATCAAGTTGTATTAGAGTTTTTCAATGAGAAGAAATATATTTAATTTAAAAATAAACTATTAATTTATACATCCATGGCGAGTCCCTAACAATAGACAAATGATAGCTAATCCTAGTGCATGGAAAGTAGACCCGTCATAATCAAGTTATAATAGAATTGTTCAAAAAGGACTTCGACAAGGGCTTGGATTCAAAAAGTGGACACCTTTTCACTTCAACCTATGCAAGAGGAGGAGGCCATTCAGTTTGCCACATTGCATTTAGAGGGAGCAGACCACGATTAGTGGTACTATGGTTTGATCACATAGGGACATCAACACATACACTCCTATAATGAGATTAATAGGAGATTGATCGAGAGATTTGATAGAGCAGATTTGGAACTTCATTTCCATGATTTAGCTCAATTGAGGCAAAAGGCCTCAGTGGATGATTATGTTTCAAAATTTTAGGGACTTTCAGTCATGGTGAATGGCATATTAGATAGGATTTTGATTATGTTGTTCATTGAGGGCTTGGTTGATTCTTTGTACGGATTGGTAAAGGCATTTAATCCACCTTCTTTGAGAGAGGCCATATAAATGGCCTATGATTTGGAGTCTTCTACTCCGAGGGGTAGATTCACACCTTTGGGGCAGACAAAGGGTACTTTTTTCCCACCTACAGGGCAGCATAGAGGTGGTGGTTTGGGATAGCCAAGGGGAAACTACACAAGGCTTCAAAAGACCAATCATGAGGGTCCTTCGATTAGACCAAACCAACTGGGTTTGGGGCAACATAAGGAGTTACCACATAGTAGCTTTGATATAAGAAATGAATTGAGAAGAAAGGGTCTTTGATTCACATGTAAGGATCATTGGGAAAAGGGCCACAATTATCGTGGTAAGGGGAAAGCACACTACATTGAGGTACTACCCGAAGAGGATAATGAAGAGGAAGAATTTGAGACAACCACCTATGAGGAGGGAACATTGGAGATAGAAGGAAAGGAGGAGTTTAGTGACACCTTGGCATCACTTTGGGGAGCTCCTAAGTATTATCCCTTTAGAGTGAAGGGATCATTGAAGGGTATACCGATCACTATACTCATTGATAATGGAGCAAACCATAACTTCATTGATAGAGGGCTTGTGTTATCATGTGGCCTACAACCCGTAGAGTTCAAACAGTTTAGAGTCACAATAACGGATGGGTTCACCATCCCTTGTACTACCAAGGTTCCAAAGCTTAGTCTCACTTTGGAATGACATGTGGTAGAGCATGATTTGTATGTGGTCGGCATTGGGGAGACCAACATGGTCCTTGGTATTCAATGGTTGCACTATGTACACTCAAAACTATCAAACCATGGAGTTGAAATTCAAAGTGGTTAGAAATGAGGTCATTTTGCATGGTTTGAGTGATAAAGAGCCCCCTTCATCTTCATCGAATAGCATGATAGGAGGATGTTTCATGAGCATGAGAGAAGATAAAAGGAAGATTGCAGATAATGCTGCCACAAGACATCAAATATAGGCCCTTAATTCCAAGATACGACACTCTACAAGGCAATTGGTAAGCATGTTAAATTCTAAATTTTGTCATACATGTTTTGGAAGGGTTAAAAAGAAACTCGATTTCTAAGGGCAGTCCTAAAATTGCCTTGTGTAGCACCCTATTCCATTTTGCAAGGATAATAATGAGGGTGTTATGAAGGGCATGAGACCCCTTTTGATTTTGGAGAAAATTAAAGTTGCAAACAGTTGTTCACAAGGTCTAAATTTCAAGAAAAGATGGTCCTCTTACTTTCCATAAAATGTTAAAATCAGCTAGGCTTATTTATGGACTTTTTTTGGCATCAAAGGCAACTCATTTTACATATGGCAGCCAAGGGGAAGAGTTGGAAAAATGGGCTTGAAGTCTGAATTCTGTTGCTCAGAAATTTCTGAGACAAGGCAATTCCAGCCACCAAAAATGATCAAAAATTTGCACTTTGGGGGCACATTACAACCCATGATGGGGAGGATACATGCTAAGGTAAATTCTAAATTTAATCACTTAAAAAAAATTGATTTAGATTTGCAGGTATAGCAACATTGATAAGGTAAAAAGTATGATTTTTTCAATGAATTCTAGCCTATAATATGTTCTAAAAATACTCATGATGGGGCACACTCTTTTCTTGACAAAGAAAGGGAAGGCATGAGGAAAGTACAACCCTATCTTGTATGTAGGTTGAGGCTTTTATTTGAATCCTATGTTGTTCCTCATATGCACAAAGGGTTGGATAAATGGAAGTCAAGAGGAGGTTCTATAGTATATGTATTGAAACACACCCAATGGAAATTACATCTCTATATTACCTTCAATCAAAGTATGTTTCAAGGTGAGCTTCTTGTTGTTATTCCTTTTCAAGCTTTGGAAACACTTTTCAAGAGCACATTGATACCCTTTGGAGGCACAAAAATGAGGGGTTTCATCAAAGGCAAACCAGTATGGCATATGTTATTTTTTTGGGGACATGAGGAGTCTTTGAAAGGTGGTCATGACACCTTTAGCTCATGGGGACAGCATCCAAAGTACAGGTTTAACAAGTTGGGAATTCAAATTGGAGCTTCTTTTCAGTGGGAATCAATTTCAATTAGTGATTGTATCATGAAGAACGTGGGGTTAGTCCCATGGCGAACACCCTAGGGAAGCAAGGAGGCTCCCCAAGCTTGGCGACTTCCTTTGAGGGTTGGGCGAGTGCTTTAGGGCATGCTTGAGCTTGCTTTGGTGGTGGAAAATAGGGTAAAAATTGATAATAATATTTATAATATTATTATTATATTTTTATAATCATTTTACAAGCTGAATTTGGGTGATTTGTGGGTTGGTTACAAGATTATTATTTCATAATTATTTATATTAGTTTTCCTAGTGGAGCGATTCATCTGGGAGGGTTTTTAGGGTGTTTTGGGCTCTAAAATTGGAAAAAATAAATATATATTTTCTTATTTATATTCGAAAAATTATTAAATTAATTTCTCAATATTGGTGACTTGCTTTGGGAGATGTGGTGGGCTTGTTGAAAGGCAAGTTGAAGGCTTTAACATTCAGATTTATTTCTATATATTTTTTCAAGTGTGGCAACTTCATTAGAAGGTTTACTTTGATAAATTGCAACACTAATGTGTTCATTGGCAACCCTAATATTTTATATGAATTTTGCATAAATAATTGGGAATTTTTGCAAGGGTTTTAAAGTAGATTTGAGGGAGAAAATGCAATTGTACTGTCATTCCAAAATCAAAATTATTGCAGGGGTAATTTCCGGTCTTATCGCTATTTCCACCTTACCAAAAGAGATATTTAATTTCAATTTCATATTCAATAATTTTTAAAGTATATTAAAATATATTTTGCTTAGAACTTGGTCATTCTTTTCAACTAAAATTTACTAATTTTTATGTTTAAATTTCAAATTCCAATCAATTTATATAAAGATTTGATGGAGAACCCTATTTTACTTATTTGTCCCATTGCATCCATACATAGTTTCATACCATAAACATAGGCAGAGAAAATGTTCACAAAATCTTTATCATATATTTCAAACATACATAGTTGCATATAAGTTTTGAGACAAACATATCAAAGAGCTCGGTTCCACTAAAAGGTTACCAAGGCAGGCAAATGCCTCCTTAAAGCGTTATAAAACCCACTTTTTTATATTTATATCCCTGGGAACTTTACGAGTGTGTCAAACTTTATTCCTCCTTTGGGTAGCGATCGCCTTCCACGTGGTGATGGGGGCAATTGTCAACCAATAGATCTCCAACTGCCGAGCATTTGTATTAAAGAGATCACATGAATAATGGGGGATGGGAATATGCATTGTGCTAACACGTCCCAATCACATGATTGTCCTCCACACGGGAATCCCTAACTTCAATTCATAGTAAATTCAAAGTATAGGGAATGCCTTCTTAACAAATTCTTTAAAGCTCTAGCTTTACATGGTAATGTTTTGGCCACTATAGTTAAATCTCAGGTTGAAGATTTTAAATGGATGCATTTTAAATGTAATGATGAAGATTTTAAATAGTACCTTACAATTTTTTCTAGCCAATTAATGTGCCTTTTCAAGTTAGACATTTGACCCTAAAAAAATTTGTTATCATAAATATTAGTTGGCCATGATTAGTAGATCATAAATTATATCATGAATAAATGGATTGTGATCAAATTTTAATATAAATATTTAAGTAGGTTTAAAATAAGTGTAAAATGGTAAATTATATTTAATTAATTTTTTAAAATTAAAGTAATAAAGGTAAAATAAGGGTTTATGAATATATCTTGAATATCAAGAGTTTTGGATATAGTTGTCAAAGTTTGATAATGAAAATTAAGATATTTTCGCAAGACAATGAAAACCATAAAATATGTGATAATTGGAGGAGCTTGTGCAAATGACCAACTTTTTGTTTTTAGAAAGTGTCAGGAATATAAAAACTTTTTTCATAACTATGTTTGTTAGATCCATTGCTCCAAATATATCATCCAATTTTATGAAACTCCACTCCCATCACTAGTAAAATGCACTTCTCCTTGCCCTAATTTGTTTGGCACTTAGATTTGAAAATAGTATTGAAAACAATAGGTTTTAAACTCTGCATTATACTAGAAAATTATTGTGCTACATTAATATTTTTTACACCCTCAAATTTGTATAATATCGAAAAAAAACACTATAAAAATTGTATTAATTCATCAAGTAGGCAAACCAATGCAATGCAATATGTCACTAACATGAACTTCAGTGCTATAATGAATGCTCTAATGGTTGCTTAATTTATTTAAATGGTTATAGATGCTCAATAGATTCTTATGAACAATAAATGTGTTAAGACCCTGTATGCTAAAAGAGACAATAACACTCATATAACTAAAATACTGCATATATTGATATATTATTTCTTTTATGGAAGGAATCACTACGAATTACTTGTCACTTCGAGAGGGCTACCTCCTTATCAGAGTAATACTCTAATTGATATATTTGTTTGGATGTCTTACACTATTCTATGCCTCTTTATTTATACTAGTTCTCATCTACCCAACTCCTCATTCCTATGC
Organism: Torreya grandis; assembly: GCA_037957365.1. Classification (NCBI taxonomy): domain Eukaryota; kingdom Viridiplantae; phylum Streptophyta; class Pinopsida; order Cupressales; family Taxaceae; genus Torreya; species Torreya grandis. Next base: position 2,743,030 of record JARHVA010000052.1, on the reverse strand, counting down.
ATATGGTATTAAATTACTGATTCAGTATTCTACTAGTTATGCTACTAATCTACCCCTTCCTAGGTATATTGCATTCCATCCTCCTTAAATATGTTTTGTCCTCGAAACATGATAAGAAATAAGAGGAGGACCAAATGAAACCCAGCCCATACATATGAAAATAGGTTGAAGACCGATATAAGCACGTCCATGTGCAATTTTTCGCTTCCACTTTTTTCGCATGTGCTCGGATATGAACATGTATATCAACAGGGTGAACATGAGCACTATAACTAAAGGTTGAAGTGTAATTTGAACCATGACGATCATATCCTCAAAGCGAAAGCAAGGGTGCTCAAAATAATCGGCCTGATGCGTGAATTGAGGATATATGTCATCCCCCTTAGCATTGTTATATGATAGATTTGAAGCTTCAATTCCTTGCTTAGGCTCTGCAGTTGCCAAGTTGAGTTCTTCGAGTACCAACTCAGTTGTGCTATTGTTAGTTCAGGGACTGTTAATGCTTCTTAGGGTGCTTTGGGTGCCTTATCAGATGATTTTGGTAGTGTTATGTTGAGACATAGGTGCATAAACCATGGTGTCTCACCATGATCATAGTGGATGCAATCTTCAGCAAGCTTGGCTAAGCCCCATGCTTCCATCATGGATTGAGATTTCCACATTTAAACCTCTGATTGAATCTCATCTTGAAGTCCACTGATGAAACTGTTGACAATTTTGACCCCACAAGGCAAATTGCCACCCTTATCATTCAAAGCTTTTCATGTCGTTGCCAGTTTGCTTTTGCTCAGAGCATTTTCAAAAAGGGACAGAAAAAAGAAGACTTTAGGCTTGCACAGAATACTTTAGGGTTTGTCATATCAATTATTTCATTTGACTTAGTGTTTTTTCCAAGCATCGGAATCCTTTCAGAAGGGTACTTTGGAGAAAGCCGAAGGGTCCTTTACAAGAACGCTGAAGGGTAAGTGGACCATTACAATAAGTTCGAAGGGCTCTTTCGCAAGAGTTCATTTCAAAGTGTCCAGAAATGACCTTTACAATTTATCCGAGGGGTCACTATCCCTTCGGGAAAGTCACTTGGCAGAAGTTTCGAGGGAAACTTTTGAGAATCCCGGTTCATTTTTAGAATTCCTAAGGGTTAGAGTCCCTCCAAAAAAGTCCACTTGGAAATTATGAAGGGTTTATCAAAAAGCCCAAAGCGCAGTTCAGAAAGGTCGAGAGGTCCATTACAGAAAACCCGAAGGGCACTTTCCCCTCATTAAAGTCCATTGTCAAAATCAACAAGGACATTTCATCAATTCTGAAGGTCCAAACAAAAGGTCCCGAAGAGATGAATTCCTTCAGACTTTTTGTCCGAAGGAAATGGAAAAAGAAACAAATGAAAGGACTTTTTAAAAAGTCCGAAGGAATTCCTTCAGACAAATTGTCCGAAAGAATTCCTTTGAAAAACTTACTCGCAGGAAAGTCCTTTATAAAAAGCCGAGGGGTAACTTTCAAAAGGTCCGAAAGAATACATGCCAAAGGAAAATGTCCACGAGAAAGAAATAAATAAGAGAAAAGCCACAGACAATTTCTCCGAAGAAATGAAAGAAGGTGAAAATCCAAGAGAGAGTAATGGATCAAGGAATAAATAGAGACAAAATAAACCGAATAAAGAATGCCCGAAGCAATACATGCACAAGAGCAAGAGACCAATGGTTGTTCAAGGAGTTGACATGGAATTTTATGCATGCTTCAGTTTTGGAGTTGACTAGTCTTGCACTTTGTTTAGTTGAGAACTCATGTATGTGCTCTTGTTTAACTTGTTGAAGGCTTTCAACATTCCAACAGTTCAAGCGAATTTCTAATTTCAGTTTTGGCATTGATTTCATGCAAAGGAATTATTCTCTTGTTTCAGGGAGTTCAAGAGGAGTCTATATTTGAAGATTGGTGTAGCATCATGCATGATGAGAGTTTTGACTCAAACTTGAACTCACCATTCTTTTCAAATGCCAAAGGGTTTTTCATGTAAGACAAAAGACAAGAAGATATTTTTAGAAGGCTTTGATATCTTGGCATAACGAAAATTGGACTTGGTTAATGTAAGAGTTGACCTCCTCTTCTATTTTCAGCACCAATCTCTTGGATGTTGTATCTTTTTCTATATAAGTTAGATTTTTAGCCTTGATTTGTATCCCTCTTTTGGCAAGACCAAAAATTCTGTCAAAAATTGAGTTGTAACATTTTTCAGATTAATAGGACTGTTTTTAATTTCTAGCTGCTAGTATAGTGTATTTATGTCAATGATTTGCATATGTGATAAAAAAATTCTTCATTGAAAAGTCATGATTCTTACCTAGTTACTAGCTAATTAGATTATGCAAGTCATGTTTTGTGTTTGATGTCTTTTGACTGAAGTTACAGTGGATGCAAGTGGGTTGTTAGTGCCTTAAATCATGTCTATTCTATCATTTCCCTCAAACTTTAATCCCCAGATAAATCATTTTCATGAAATACTTATGCATAGTAGTCAATTGGAGTTGAAAGTTCAACGCTTTTCTTGTCTAGATCAACGTTTTTAGGAGCTCAAATTGAATGGATCAACTCAAAACTTAGGTGTATCACCATCATTAGATAAGATTTTCTTTCAAGTTTATTTTTCTCTTTTCCCTAGTAGTTTGTAGCAAAAAGTAAAGGTCCTAATTGATACACCAAAGGGAGCTAGACCTTACAATCTAGATATTCATCCACTAATTAGGTTACCCATAGCCTAGGATTGTTTTCATGTTTTAGCAGACTGTGAAGCCCTGAAACTACCTTCATAAAGGTGTGAGTCTGATTGACAACAAAAACAATGTTGTAATAATTTATCAAATAAGTCTACAATGTTATTGACAAGATGTTCAAATATTGTTTGATATTCTTGGACGGTGCTAGTTGGACGAAGTTGTATCAATTCTCTAAATAAAATGTGAAGGTCCATTATTATAATTGATTGGATGTTGGCTTCAACCAAAAATGCATCCTTACACAAAGACCATATATTTTTTTCTTAAAAAATATAGTAGTTACTAAAATTGTGATAACTTTCAAACTACTAAACAAATATCAACAAATTAAAATGTTTTGGAAAGCTAGAAATGAGGCACACAAAACCCAAAAATGGTTTGACACAATTTACTACATTCGTTTGAGAGCAGTTTGAAGAAGAACGGTCATGATTTTGAGGACAAAAAAATAAAATTTATTAAAGAACTGCAAGATGCAACAAAGCTCCAAAATGTGCCTACAACAAAAATCATGGAAATGGCCATGGAAAATACTCTTATACCATATGTTAAGAACCTGTTTGCTAAAATAGATAATAAAACTCATATAATTGAAATACTACATATATTGATATATTATTCATTTTATGGAAGGAATCACTCTAAATCACTTCTCACTTTGAGAGGGGCTACCTCCTTATCAGAGTAATACTCTAATTGATATATTTGTTTGGATGTCTTACACTATCATATGCTCCTTTATTTAAATTAATTCTCATCTACCCAACTCCTCATTCCTATGCATGTAGTACTAAACTCCTTATTCACTATTCTACTAGTTATGCTACTAATCTACCACTACCTAGGTATATTACCAAATGCTAGACTCATTTTCAAAATATCTCTAGAAGTCTAAATGTACTAAGATAACTATGTATTTATAGATGACTTGAATTTAAATTAAGACCCTATTATTAAATTATTGGATAAGTTATATAATCACTATAACTACCTTAACAGCAAAACCCACATTGCATGCAGTAAGATAAATCAGATGAAAGCTTAAATAAAGACAATACATAGATTTATCCATGTAGCATTACTAACTCTTTAGATTAAGAGCTCTAGACTAAATTTTTCAGTATTAGAATAGTTACTCTCATCCACAATGTACCTCATCCACTAGCCCTGTATACTCTTATATAGATAAGAAGTCTAGGGTTAGGGTTTCAATTTTGGAGAGTATTTACTTGTAAAACAAAACTTCTAAGAGATAAAACTTCCCTGTTATTAGCCGAAGTCAATTAAGTAAATATGTAATTAATAATCTTCTTTAATAATGATTTATGGATAAGTGTGCACCAATTAGGGCTTATCCACAAATTATATTACAAATGAATGATACAAGTGCATCTGAAACCATACAAATGTGCATATGTTATTAAATACATTAGCATCCGCCCTTAAGATATGATTTGATAAAGAGGACTGAGGAATCGTTGAACTATCCCCCCCAAATGACACCTTTCACTTCCAAAAGTTGTCTAAGTTAAACAAAATGGGCATTGAACAAGGGCTTTGTGAAGATGTCTACAACCCAATTATTTGTTTGGTAATAGTTAAGATCAATGACTTTGTCTAATATCAATTTCCGAATATAATGCATATGTATCTCAATGTTTTGTGCATTGGTGCTCCTGTGTGTTTCCAGAAACATGGATAGCAAACTAATTATTGCACCAAAGCGTTGTGGGTTGGGCTTGCAAAAACCTAAACTCAGAAAGCATGTGCCAATCCAAATTAACTACAACTAGCAACAACAACTCTATTATACTTGGCCTCCAAATTAGAATACTTCTTGCAAGGCCAAGTCATGGGACTTGCCCCAAGATGATATATATATCCTATGGTCAGCTTGAGATCATTTGGATCTCTTACCCAATCACTATCTTTGTAACCTAAAATTGTTATTTTGACACCAGAAGTGTAACTAGTAATTGAGGCTTCTCATCATGCTTTATACTCAATCCTATAATTAATAGTACCACAAAGATACCTTAGAATGTGTTTTACATCTTGTCAATGGCATTCATGGGGGATCTGCCAAAATCATGACACTAAGCAAAGCAAAATAAAGATCGAGACAAGTATGAGTCAAATATAAAATATTTCCCACTAGTTGCCTATAGAGTGTACCATCAATGAGAAGAACACTTAGCGGAAAGCTTGACTCCATATTAAAAGGTCCTTAAGGACTTGCAATTGAAACAATAGAGTATGTCTTGAGCATACTTGGATTGATTGACAAAATTTTAATTCTTAGACTATGAAATCTTTAGACTGAGGAAATAGTGTAGCAACCCCAAGTCAATCATCTCAAAGTATTTCATTAACCATTCTTTCACATCATGAATCTGCTTGGTGAAACCACACGTAATGATTAAGTCATTGAGATAGAGGACCAAAATCAAGAGTTCTAGATATACTTTCTTGGTGTAGACTATGGCATCGAAGGGACTCCGTATAAAATCACATTTGATTAGAAACATGTTAATCTTTTGATACCAAGCTTGAGGAGCCTATTTCAAATCGTACATGGACTTTTTCAATTTGCACATATAGTTGGAGTTATTGCTACTGACGGACCCTGGAGGTTGGGACATGTATATTTTTTCCTAAAAAATTCCATGCAACAAAGCACTTTCGATGTTTATATGCTGAACTTCCCACCCTTGTGTTGCAGCCAAGGAGAGTACTGGCATGATGGACATCTTGACAACTAGAGAAAATATTTCATGGTAATCAACACTTTCAAGCTGTGAAAAACCTTTTGCTATAAGCCTAGCTTTGTATCTAGCAATGGACCCGTCTACTGTATATTTAGTATCGTACACCTACTTACACCTCATTATTTTTATTCATTTCAAAAGTGGAACCAAGTCCCAAGTGTTATTCTTCTTAAAAGAATGAAATTCTTATGCCATAATTGTCTGCCATTCAAGATGTTTACTTGCCTCATGGTAAGTATTTGGACCCTGACTCATTGCCAATTGTCCCAAGTGCGCAACACCAAACTAATGTTCCGATATAGCCCTGCATAAATCACTAGGATCCCCTGCCCATGCACTAGCCTCTTTATGAACTGTGCAAACCCATAGTGGTTGAGTTTGTGTTGGTTGTGTAGGTGCATTCCAAATGAATTGTGGCACAGGTGGTGAAACAAGGTGTTCTAGTAGCAATGGATGAGCTAGTTGTCCCCCTACAACGCATCCTCTGAACTGTAATAACACTCCAAATGAAAATCATCCAAATTGTCTTGTTCTTCAAAATAAAAATAAAAAGTTATGTCTAAATTAGCAAAAATTAATGGAGGAGGAGGAGATGTTGGCTTGTAGGCCTAGGATTGTTCATCAAATAACACATCATGTTAGAAAAAAACTTTAATGGTGCCCAAAACAAGAAGATGATATGTCTTCACATCTTTACAGTAGTAAAAAAATACAAGGATAGTGCTTTCTTTCCATGGATTTGTGATTAAAATTTGGGATATGTACCCATGCATCACATCCAAAAACCCTAAAATTAGAAACATAGGGCTTGACACCAGACCATTTTTTTTTAGGACTCATGTCTTACACTATTGAGTGGGGAGTACAATTTTAAATGTTATTTGCAAATTGAATTACCTCTACCCAAAAAAGAGGCAAGTCTTTGGAATGCACAATGCAATTCGCTATTTCCTTTAACTACATCAATTTGTTAAGGAGTGTAGGGCATAGTATGATGAAGTTGAAAGTGTTCTTGTTCACAGACGTTGATAATCTAATTATTAACAAACTCTCCTCCATTATCCTATTCTGAGATGTTGAACTTTTCTTTCTAACATGTTTTCAACAAGAGCTTTGAAAATTTTGAAGTACTCAAAGAATTCACTTGTGTTTTGAAAATAGTATTACAAAATCAATCATCAATGAACATAAGCATGTGTTTGTGTTTCTAAAAAGAAACATGTGGGTATGACATAAGATCACTATGAACCAACTATAATTTGTCACTTGCCTTCAAAGCTTTGCCTTTAGGAAACGGATCCATGCGTTTTTTTCCAAGTGTGCAACCTGGACAAACTCTATCTTTGAAGAAAATTTTCAACAAACCAAGAACCATGTTTTGCTTACTGAGGTCCTGCAATACGAGATACTATAGGTGACCAAAACGCTCGTGCCAAATTTTACTCAAGTCATTTGCATGTAAAATCATTACTTGTGAAGATTAAGCGCGTACAAATTTGTCAAACTTGTACAATTTGGCTAGACGATCAACCTTGCTAGTGGCTACAATAGCATATTGGTTTTTTGCATTTCTAATAACTTCAGTAGATGTAAACTCAGTGGTTTTGCCTTCACCTAAATGTGTGATTTGATAAATGAATAATAAGATCATAAACAATTCTGGAATGTGGATACACTCCATTCTCTATCTCAACGGACCCTTTGCCCTCAACAACTAGAGGACTAGAATTGCCCACAAAAATTCAATTGGGTGGCTTATGTCAAGATTGTGAAACAAGGAACCATTATTCGTCATACGATGAGACGCCCCTAAATCCAAATTCCATTCAAACACTGGTGATACATGTGTTGTTGCAAAAAGTGGTACTCGTGTCTTGGAGGCAAGGAACTTCATCTACTTCATTGGTGCTTCCAATAGGCCATGTTTTTGAAACATGATGATTCGTCATGGCCTTTAGCGAAAAAATTGCAAGAATCTTTGTTGACGTTCGCATTCAATTTTCCTTTGCCTTTATCCTAACAGGGAGAAGGGTTATGTTGAGTCAATTGAATGCCCTTAGGCTAAGGTTTTGTTGTTCCTTTTCCTTTGGCAAGGCCCTTGCCTTTGCCAGAGTTAGGGTGTGACTTTGCATTAATATCATTGACAACTAATGTTTGTTGCTTAGAACCTCCACGTCGAATATCACCAATGAGAATTCGCTTTTCCTATTCTCTCTGAAATTTCTCACAAGAACTGTCAAAGGTGAATGCAACATATACAGTGCCCATAAAATATTGTTGTGTAGTGATTTGAGACAAAGACTAGGTAAGGACGGCCCACTTTTGACAAAATACACATATAAAGTGGTTGTCAATCTCGATTACACTTGTCTCAACATGCAGAAGTCTCAAGCTCTTGACTTGAGAGATGAAATCCTCAATCCAAAGATAGTTGTCTAGACTAAGAGCACCAATCTTACTATGCTTCTCAAAAACATTCTCCAAGGTAGTCCAATTGGTGTGGATGATGGTAAAGTGCAATGTTAAGTCATCCACCAAGGTACAAGTCTTAGGAGATCAAAAAGGGATGAGGTCGGGTTCAATTCCCATGTGAATTTGATGGAATTGACACCCCTCAGTCTTTGGCACAAAACTGAAGACTTGGGTTGATTAAAAAAATTGCTTCTAACAGCATATAAAATTACTAGATAAGTTCAAGAATCGTTGTAACTACTTAAGACAAACACCCACAATGCATGTAGTAATATAAATCAAATGAAAGCTTAAAAAGACGACACATATTTATCCAGCTAGCATTACTCTCTTTAGATTCAGAGATTTGTCATAAGCTCCCCAATATTACAATAGTAACTCTCATCCACAATGTACCTCGCCCACTAGCCCTCTAGGCTCTTATATAGATAAGGAGGCTAGGGTTAGAGTTAGACTTAAGGTTTTGGAGAGTATTTACTTGTATAACAAATATTCTTAAAGATAAGACTTACCAATTGTTAGTGGAAGTCAATTAAGTAAATACGTAATTCATAATCTTCTGTGATAATAATTTATGGATACGTGTGCACCAATTAATCCTTAACCAGAAATTATATTACAAATAAATAACATAAGTGCATCTTAAACTATACAAAAGTGTGTGTTATTAAATACACTAACACCTATTGGCACACAAACTAACATCAAATAGTTTAAAAACAAAAAAAAAGGGACCACAACAACTAGATATACATTAGCATGTGTATATATACATGGGGATGTGTATATACATTAGCATGTGTATATGTAGAAACCAAATAATATGATTCTATGAAATTTGCAAACAACTAGATCTAACTTGTTTATTCAGTTGATGTCTTCATGAGAAGCTCTTGTATAAGAAGCAATCTCCCTGCTCCTCCCATAAGATTCGGTTCTAGCAGTACATAGATATCAGAAATGGATAACCACACAGAATTTGATAAGTACCTTCTACCTATCAATGAAGAAGAAAGATGGTGTGATACAGGGTCTCTCCCTTTATTTGGCCAAAAAAGTTATCTATTCATTTAAGGAAAATGTTCAAATTACATTTCGCTTCCCAAAGCCAAATGAAACAACTCAATATTTATCAAGTATTCCAATGAAGCACAATTCGTGAAAAGATTTTCATTAGTTCTTCCCCTCAATGACCACCAGCTATCGATGGACAATTTTCCATCAGCTATAACCCTTATTAGATGCCAGATAACTTACTAGTTCCTATCAATTTGGCATCTGTTATCCGTAGGTGAGTGGTCCATTAGTTCCCAAGCGTCAAGAACTACTGATCAGAATGTGAAGAGGCAGAGTCGCATAAAACCCAGATAAAAACATCTGTAAAAAATCTAAGTAGCTCAGACGAAGGTGATATTGGAAAATTCTCTGCAATTAATTCTTTGGGGGCAGTAGACATCTTTGCTTTGCAATAAAAAATTAGATTGGATGCCACTTATCTGTGCCCAAGAGGCAATGTGTCTTAGCACTCAAATGCTCTGCAATTACTGCTGAAAGGACATCAACCCAAGTGTCAGGTAGACCAGGAAGGCACCAATGCATGCAATCTTGGCCCCATATTTCAACTGCATCCTTTCTTCCAAGCCATATGGCAGGATGAGCATCAGCACGAAACTCACTCAGATGGGTCAAATCCAACAAATTGATGCTCGTTCCCTGCAATGCATGTTTAATAATAGCATTCACTTCTCTAGCTTCTCGGTTTATCCCACCATTTTTTGGGTCAAACCAATCATCTAACTGTCCAACAAAGAAGTGCAACTAATCAATTCTTGCAATACACCTTAAAACTTTTCAAACAATACAGGGAATAAAAGCTTTGACATCTGACATGCAATCTATCCATCTTAATCATTTATATCCATCAAATACTTGAGGTAAAACAGTTTCCTGTCAAGAGCAAAGGGAAATTTTATTTCCGGTGTTTAGATTTGAAAATTTATTACAAAGTCAGGATTCATGGACTCATTTTTCCAGTAAATTCTGAAAGACAAACCATGCCATAATACGCAACGGGAAGGGAGAACATCTAGTTCCAAGATTTGATTTAAAAATACTTTATACTGTTGATCATACCTTATTTTCTTCGAGAAGCGTGTCAAATGTACAACTGCCATTTTGATTCCACTCGCCACCATCAAAGTGCCTTGGAGACTGTGTCCTCCAGATCTTTACTCTGTCCGTTGGAACCATCCGTTCAATATATGATGCCATGCTTTGTAGAACTACATGAAGTCCATCTCTTATACTCAATGAGGGAGAAATAAGCCTTCCGTCTCTGTAAAACACAAGTGGTGTCTCTTTAGGGAATTTATCTGCACCCCACCTGCAAGCATATATCAGGGAAAATAGAGAATTACTATAAAGTATCCTACTAGTTCTGCCATGAGAACTTTTCAGATCGTTGGTTAAAAAGCAGTTAAAATTCAGCACAACCATGTGTCTTCCACAGTATAAGAGAACAGGACTGCTGTCGGTGCATTGAATTTCAGTTGGAAAGTCAGATTGCACTAGTTTAACTATAGCCTATGATATTCAATTACAGATAAATAATGCCCGCAGCTACAAAGGCGCTAAGGATACACATCAAAATTTAAGTACAGATGATATAACAACCATTTCCATTAGTGTAATAGAATGCAAAAAAAAACTATTAGTAAAGGAGACTACAAAACAATTCTGATATATTTAGGTGTGACTAGTGCTATAACAGCATTGCAGTGGTTTATTCGAGTAATGATGCAAAATCTGTTATCGCTAGAAACAGCAAACTATAGTAAGTGAGATGTGAAGAAAAGGGTTCTCAAAGGTCTCTGGATGACAATCCACTGCTAAACATCTTACTTGACAAGAGGAAGATTGTACATGAGCAAGAAAAACATGGAACAGAGTAAACTTAAACAAGATATCAGCCAGTAGAATTTTTAGCTTTTAATTTACCATCATTTGATAGGCTACATGGCAGATACTATACCTTGGTGATCCATAAAGTTCAAACACAAGGAATCGATCAGAATCAGCTGCAGCCTGCAATTTCGAGCATAAAGTTTCTCTTTTCAATAAAAACTTGAAACACCTAATGAGGACTACCTGTTTGACTGAAGAATTTGGACTACCTATTTGACAGCAAAGAATTTGAACAAGAGTTGTAAGAAGAAAAAATTCAAACATGCTTCATCTTTTATACTTTTTTACACATGGTAGCAAAAAATGTTTGGAGAAAAAATCATTTTTTCAAAAGTGTAAATGTTTTTCAAAAAATCATGATTATTCGAGAAAAAATCGGGAAAAGCTCAAAAAAACATAAAACCGTTGAAAAACAGTGGAAAAAGGAGAAAACACTGTTTTTTGTTTTTTTTTAAATTTAAGGGCATAGAGATACATATTAAGCATTTCAATTGCATTGAGAATAAATACAAATTATGAGAGGAAGTTAAATGAGATTGTACGCCATCAAAATCAGCGAACTATTTTCTTTCATTAATTTTTCGACTATTTAATTTGCATTTCAAAATGCATAATATTGTCGTTTACAAAGAAACAAAAAACGGGAGGAAGCCAATGGCAACGAGGTAGACTAGAGATCAGCAAATGTAGATGTTGAAGCTTTAGAATTAGAGGCTCTCCTAATTTGAGAGATAACCTCAATGTCATACCCAACCTTTTCCAACAAGTCAAAGTCAGTTTTATCATAAATAGGATGATCATTATTTTCAAGCCATTTGGATTTTGGATTGATTTTGTCAAGTTCAATCGGCTGATCTTCCTTAACGGTACCTAATATTATCAAATAAAATGAATATTATCAAATAGAATGAATATGTTAGTAACTTGGAGAATAATACTTTAGAAGAATATAAATCAATTTTTCATATGAATTGAGAATTAGAAATACAACATTTCTTAACGTTGAGCTTTCTTCATCTTCAGATAAAGTTAGTGGTGAACAAACACCAAATCATTTATCCATTCTTAAGTGCGTTGATTGTGTTTTTTAGAAAATATATGCTTGAACACACTCCAACTATGCTCGCAAGTGGGTGAACTGCATCGCTGACTCAAAATGTGCATTGTCAATCATCGAAGGCATTTGGTTTCTTTGCCAAATGATTCTCACCATTGTGCTGCAAAAAAAGATTTTGTCCACTTTATGACATGCACAATTCAATTAAAATTTAAAGTTTTCACCGTACATATGTAGAAAAATTCTCTACCTAGTTTGAAGTTTGTGATGGCTATCTTACTAGAGAAAAAACCCCTTCCCTGCTTGTACATCAAAAACTCTCTCATAGCTGCCTCAAAAAATCCCTTGGAAACATTCTCTCCATGCACTTAAATAGGCCCTCTCTGACCTCTGCATCATCTTGAAATTCGCTGCTAAAGAATAACATTGGATTCAAGAAATATCCAATTGCATGGAGGGGACAATGCATCTATCTATCCCACATTTTCTTAACTATCTCCCATTATGGCATGTACTTGGCCTTATTATTCTCCAATTTGCTCCTAATAGCACCTTTGACCCTATCGATTGCCTAATATAGATAACCCATGGGGGTTTATCCCTATCAATGAGTCTCAAAATTTGAACTAGAGGCTCAAAGAATAACATAATTTTATCTACCTCTTTCCAAAAAGATAGTGATAAAACATAATCAACCACCATATGTTTCACAAAAGAAGATTCCATCCACTCACTTGAAATAAATGTTCATATTAAATTCATTTGTTGTTGAAAAAGAGTTTACCACGCAAGGAAGTGGGTTGTAAACCTTGTCACCCCTCACTGAAAAAGTTTCTTGCTATCTCTGAATGTATGCATTATATTAAACGCTCTTGTGTGGATTTTTTTGCAAAACCTTTTTCATCCATGGAATTTTCCCTGTCATCCAAGGACAAATTAAGACAATATGCCACATATGGAGCCCAAAACATAGTTCCACATTTGTCCATAAGAAGCCTCCCAACAACTACACAAACAACATTATTTGTAATGAATTAGACCACATTTTGTGGCCCCACCTCAATCACAACCTCATCAAATAGATGAAAGAGTGTCTTGCCCAATTTTATCATCTCAGATTCATCGACACAATAAAAACTGTGCCAATGTCACATGACACAAGGAAGTTGTTGAGTGTGTGGCTTTATCTGTCCATCCATCTAACATTATAATGCATGCTGATTTTTTCCATTCCTTACGATGTTTTGCAAGAATATCGCTCACATCCTGTACAACATCCTTTAACAAATAAGTATGGAAAACCTCGTATGATGGGGCAGTGAACCCAAAACTTGCAACTACAATTGCATCCACCACACACTAGAGTTGTACCAAAATTTGAAGATTGCCTTCTTTGCTTGCTCGTGAACAATATTTTTCCAACCTATACTCTTTAGGGTGATTTACACTCCATGTGTAGTGCTAGAGATAAAGAAGGTATGAATGTTTCCCCTAGCTAAATCTGGGCCACGAGGTACTAATCCAAGGGCAGATTATTAAGGAGTTATAATGAAAAATATTTCACAACTAAAAATATTAAAATATGTTCAAATGAATGTCAAATATAACATCTACTAGAGAGGAGGGTTAGGTTTACTAGTTACAGTTAGGTTTAGTTTTTTAAAAGTTTTGGATGTATTTAAGTTTTTTTTAACTATAGACAACATTTCAAATTGCCCCATCATATGAGACTTTGCGAATTGATTTGCTGAAAAAAAGGCCAAAAAACCAGGTTGAAATAAGCGTTTTGGGCCAAGTATAAAAATTAATCGCGTTTAAATCGCACGTTTTGCTGCTATTCTTTTACATAAATATATTTATAGCTGCCCCAAACAAGGGCCAAATGCAAAACATAGGAACCACTCATGGTCTAAGAAACTTCTCTAGTAGTTCATATCAAATGTTTAGTTTTAATTTGCATTTAATAATTATTAATATTTACAATCCAACATTTGAAGTTGAATTACAACTTTTCAAAATTCAAACTTTGCTAGGGCATTAGTTCTCCACTGTTAAGGCATGTGCAATAGTTTCTTGGGAATTCATCTCAAATGATAAGACGAAAAGGAACATATTGCCTAAAAATTAAAATCGGCAATGATATTACATTGCTTTCTAATATCCAACTCCAAAAAAATATCATAACATTCAAGATCAAGCTCATCACCGTTATCTGATGGTCTACACTCTAAATCCATTTAAGGATTGGCAATGATTATTCATCTGTGATTCCTCCAAGAATTCAACATACAAGAAAATGCCTTGCATTTTGATACTTGCACATGTAATATTTCCCATTGTGAGTAGCTCAACTGGGTGGCAAGTGTCAGTTCCATATGGGGGCAACCATAGCTGAATTAGAATAATTATTATTATCATATTCTTGTACTTGGGCAGGGGCTGCAGGGCAGAGGCAGAGGCGGGAACGGGGGTGCAGGTGGATCGTGTTATCGTTTATCTCTTTTTCTCTTCTCCCAATCCTCTCAATCCAATTCCAGATTATGTAGATTGGGCATGGGATATCCCATACATGGGTGACGACAACGCTGTGATCAAGAATTCTAGAAAATAAAAACATTAGCACCATTAAAAGACTTTCGCAGTAATAAATCAAATGAACTTTTCATGGTGAAAAACCCCATCTGTGGAAGAGGTCACAACTCAAATAGCCAAGTAACTCGATGAGTCAACCTATTCAAAAGCCAGCTGTGGAATGTCTGTCACAGGAAGAGGAAATTACAAGGTGGTGTGGTCAGAAAATACTGGCCTATTACAAGGTGATCCTTTATCTTCATATGTGTTTATTATTATGACTAAAGGACTGAGCAGAGTAGTGCATACATAGGCTACTTGCAGTTGAGCATGCACTAGCCTTACTCATCTACAACTTGATGACACTTTTTTTTTGCTATTATTATACCTCGTGAACAAAGGCAGCCTAAGCAGATTCTGGAATTATATCAAGATTATAAACAGGCAAATTCCTACATCTTCCAAAATATACCTCTAGGCAACAAAGGCAGCTAGATAGAATTAGGGCCTTCCAAAAAATCACCCTTTGATAAAATGTCTGGTTTCTGTTGGTATCTAGATTTCATTCTTCCATCTGCAGAGTTGCATTAAAGGATAGATTTTAGGCAAAGTTTGCCAGCTGGAATACTAGATGGCTAGCTTTGGCATGTAGAATAAGTTGACTAAACCGGTCCTGCAGGAAATGCCAATTTACTAGCTTGCCTTATAACAATTGGTAACCTAAATTCATTTGAAACTTGATCGTCTGCAGAAAAAAATCCTTTGGCGTTGCCTTTCCTCCAATATCAAGTTTCTTCTTTTACTAGAGCCAAGGTAGCTAAGCCTTTATCTGAAGGTGGAATTAATGTTTAAAATATTCAATCAAGCTCCACCTATGCATCTAGCGTGGCACATGTTCAACTTTTTCAGATCAAACCTGGAGCTTTCTTATTCATAAAAAATATGATCCAACCACCAAGCCTGTCAATGTATTCTCCGCACATCTTCCTTTAGGAGGAAGTTTCGTATGAAAACATATTCATAAAGGTCTTCAAATGGTATAAATATAGATCTTTTATATTTTCTCCTCCCGCTCTATCTTTGAACAGGATATTATTCTTAAGAGAAAATGGGAAAAATCAGGCAGTAGATCTTAAATGTCTTCTTCATTTGACACCGTTATTTATTGGGCTATCTGGCTCAGACAAAATTGCAGAGTATTTCTTTCAAAACATAGATCTTTATATGAATTTGTGGCAACTATATGCTGAAATTTACAATTTGAATTAACAGTCTATTGTAGCAGAAAGCCTGCCCTACTTTCAAATCCTCTTTTACAATCGTGTTGCTAGGCTTAATGATCCATGCACAACTTCTGCGCAAGTCTCCACACTTCTCACAACGACTTTGCATTCCCCGCACTTGCAGCATCTCGCGGCATGGGCACAACCTTGCAGTACCTTTACGAGTTGCCATAGCACCTTGCAACTTGCTGCATAGCATTCTGACACCGCACAAAGCGCAACTTAACTCCGCGCACTATGCATCCACCAGTGTAACTGTGCACTACTTGTCTCGCCTTGTTGTACCTTTGAGCATCACCGCAGCATCAAACAACATACCACATTAGTCTGTAGTGCCACACCCGAACATCCACATTCAGCATCCACATGTCAGCTCCTTGCTGCCATGTGGCACTCTCCAGGTCTGTGCCATGTCAAAGAACCTATTAGCAATACCACACAGCTGGAAGTCCAACCACTGCACCTACAAGAAGACCAACCGTCACTCAGCGAGAAGTGAATTGTCGTCTCTTTTTGAACCATCGTCTATTGTAACTACCTTCTTACAGTGATGTATATATAATATACTGTAACCATCTGACCCATAAGGGATCAGAGACGATAGAACACAAACAGAGACCAGATAGGAGATTGTTAGCATGCCTTGAGTATCTAGCATTCACACACATCTATAACTTACCATTATTTCAGTCTAGACAAATTCAGTTGGAAGCATTTCCCCTTCTGATCACAAGGACTTGCATTCCTAGTCTTACTGAATCTTGTACACATCTGTACTTTTCCCTATTTTGCATATTGAATAGAAGTTGCACTATTTCGCAAACACTTTTGCATTTGCATGTGTGATTGGTTTATTGTTGGTTTATTTACCTTTGCCCATTCTACAACCTGTAGCTTGCTGCCAAGTACACGGTTGTCCACTGCACCAGCACCATGGGCCCCATGGTGCAGATCACTTATGGTTCTACTCATTGCATTAATCGGTACCTAGAATCCAAAAAAACCTTGTATGAAATGGAAACCACCTATAGCACCATATAAGTTAACTTTGATGGAGCCAGCTGAAAGAACGCAAGCAACTGTTGTCAACCTAGAGTTGCACCCTGAAATGAAGATGTGCTGAAATGGCTAATCCTCCCTCCAGTTGAAACAATGGAATCTTCTCACGAGGGTGGGTGCCTCAATCGTGCGAAGAACCTCCAGAGAAGGTTGGTTCCTGTGATTTGTATCAATGCGGATCTCTACTCTATGCTGCAAATCTACCATGGAAAAGGGAGAAAGAAACTTGAAATGGAAATCCGACCTAATGACAGTGATACACCAGAATGTTGATCCACCCTACTTGGAACCTTGAACACTGAACAAACAAGGGAAAATGAAGACCTTTGATTTCAATTGATCACTATGCATAAGTATTTCATGAGAAGGTTCGATCCAATGACAAAACATGAGGGAAAACAATGGAGAGAGGTCTGATACAAGACACTATGCAGCCACCTAACATCCACTTACAACGTCAACAAAAGACATAAAACATTTAACATGATCTGCATAACATGATGAGCTAGCAACTAGATATGAATCAGAATTTGGGAAGGGAGAGAAATCTAACACATATGCAAATTGATGAATGAATGTACACTATGCCAACACTTGAAATTTGAAAGTACAATCCTATTGATTGAAGAGGTTACACAACTCACCAATGGTAGAGTCTGGTCTTACCAATAGAGGGATGATTTTACAAGGCTGAAAAACCATTAATATAGAAATTTACAACAAGCCAAGAGACTGGCGTTGAAAAAAAAAGAGGGAGTAAACTCAAACCAACTCAACGTTTACAAAAATCTATTTGTCTTGCATGAAAATTCCTTGCATTGAAAAAAGAAGAAAAAGACAAGCTTTGGATGCATTAAATCTATGAATGGATGTCTGGACTTGAAAACTAATCAACTTCAAAACAAGAGTAGTCGAATTCACTTGAACTGTTGGAACGTTTGAAAGTCTCCCCTTTGCATAAAATCAATGCAAATGCCAAATTAAGAATTGTGTTTGAACTGCCGGAACGTTTCGAGCTTTGAAACAAACGAGAGTGCGTGCATGAAATTTATGGTTGTTTGAAACGTTCAACGCTTTGCCCGTTCATCATGCAAGACAACTATATTTTCAAAACTGAAGCATGCTTGCTTTTTAAAATGCGTTCACTTCGTTGGAGTCGCTCACGTTCGTCTGTGCATGATCTTTGTTTAACTTGCCTTTATTTCTGCGTTTGTCTTTCTTCTTGTTCAGTTCTACCTCAGTCCTGTTTGTGCTTACATCTCTGTTCATGCTTAGTTCACTTCATGTTTTCTCTGGCTTTTCCCGTGTTCTGCTTTAATTTGGGATTCGGGCTTTATTTTAATTTTCGTCCTTCGGACAAATTCTCTGTTGTCCGAAGGACTCTCTGTCCCTTCTCTTTCCCAGGTTTCGCATTTCCTTTTCTCTTTTTTTGGACTTTGCTTACACCCTCGTCTTTTCTATCTGGTTTTTTGAAACTGTCCTTATTCCTTCGGACAAAAAGTCCAAAGGAATTCGTTTCCTTTCCAATTTTCCCGAATTTATTCTTTTAGGCTCTTATGTCTTGCCCTTTGATTTTCTTCGGACTTTTGTTGACTTCATATTCCCGTTGATTTCCTGTTTGACAATTATTCCGAAGGATCTCCTTCTTTGCCTTTGTTTTTTATTTCTCTCGGGTTTTTATCCTCCCGAATTTCTTCGGACTTTTTGTCTGAAGGAATTCGTTTCCTTTGGCTATCTTTTTCCCGAAGGGCAAGTGCCCCTCGGGAACTTTGCTTTTGTCCTTCGCTTTATGGAGATGCCCTTCGCAAGGGCTTCTGCTTCCCAATAATGCCCTTCGGAACTTTTGAAAGGGTCCTGCCACCGACCAAGTGCCCTTCGCAAGGGCAGGTATCCTTCGGAAAAATGAATTTTGTCTTTCGGAAGTTTGCCAAGGTCTTCTTCATGCTTGAAGTGTTCCCTGCAAGGGCACATACCCTTCGGGGAAATTGTTAATGTCCCTACGCAACCGCCAAATGTCCTCTGCAAGGGCTTTTTCTTCCAGGAGTGCCCTTTAGAACTTTTGAAACGGTCCACTTCACCGACCAAGTGCCCTCACAAGGGCTTGTCTACCTTCAAAAGTGTCCTTCGAAAGAATTGTAGGGCACCCGAGCTTTTTGAAAGGCACTCGGGCTTTTTGTAGGGCACCCGGGCTTTTTGAAGGGCCCCCGAGCTTTTTGTAACTGTCCTTCGAAACTTTTGTCTTGACTTGAAAACTGGTCTTCTCAACTGTGTTTTTCTCCTTTCTTTCGAACAAAAAGTCCGAAGAAAAATAGCCTTGAATGACTGCCACTTAGTCATTTTTTCGGACTTTTACACAGTCCTTTGAGAGCTCTTTCTATCAACCAAAATGTCCGAAGAAATAGTCCACCTCTTATATCCCGAAAAATTCATTGGGAAGACAAAATATATAAACTTACAGCTTGTATATCTTGGTTGTATTTGCACATTTGGCTGTAATCAAGCAAGCTCCTTGGAAACCTCTGAATGATTAAAATTCACCTAGTTGTAGATGGCCACTTGGGTATCTGTAAATGCTCATTCAAGGACCCCAAAACTGATTCACAAGACACCACAGGGCAAATTTGTCAACATTTTTGGCAACTTTGTTGGGAAGCATGCCTGCTATGCTAGAGAACTTAGACCATATAGATGCTATTCGAACTCCCAAATGGTGAACCTGATTTCTGACTGAAAATCTCCTCCTGACCTTCGCTGAAGTAACCTTCTCCCTTAGAAAGGAAGAGAAAAACACGAAAGCAGGAAAACTAACTAAGAAACAAATGTGCAAATAAGCACTTATCGAACAAAACTGAAGCAAACTATTGTGCCTGAACAACACTTGGAGGAAAGCAAAAACAACTATGTACATAGAGCTTTGTTCTTCAATAACAATGTTTCAAATGTATCCCATTGACTGGGATTGGAAGCTCTTGGCCTTCCATCTTGGCAAGTTGGAAGGCGATGTGGGATTTGCAGTTGGATATCGTGTATGGACCACTCCAAAGGGAATCAAACTTCATGTGCCTTCCTCGTTTGGCTCGATCCTCATCCCACTTGAGGACCAAATCTCTTTCATTGAAGCTTCGTGAAGAACCTCCTTTGTCAAATGTTCTTTTCACCTGTGCCTGATGACTTTCCATGGCTAGCATGGATTGATTTCTTGTCTCTTCCAACTCTATAAGCTCTGCATACCTGATTTCCATAGGCTCATTCTCCAACAACTCAAGTTGATGCATTAGTTTTAGAGCTGAAAACTTAAGAGAAAAAGGTAACCTTGCTTCCTTATCATAGACTAGCTTGTATGGAGAGTTGGCTATTGACCTCTTGTAGGTGATCCTATCAGCCCATAGAGCTGACTTCAACTTGAGATGCCATGACCTCTGATTGTCTTCAATAGTCCTTCGTATGATCCTTAAGAGGTTCTTGTTTATAGATTTAGCAAGGCCATTTCCTTGTGGATAATAGTTCAATGAAGCGCTAAGATAAACTCTGTGTTGGACAGCCCATTGGCTGACCCTAGATCCCACAAACGCCATTGCATTGTCACAAATAATGGTCGAAGGAACTCCAAACCTAGTAAGCAGACCTTCATAGAAATCAAGAACGTTAGTTTTGTTTGCTTCTTTCAATGCAATTGCTTCCATCCAACATGTGAAGTAATCCATGGCTGTTAGAATCCACTTATGTCTTGAACTCGAAGGAGGATTAATGAGACCAATAAAGTCCAATCCCCACTGGACAAAAGGCTTATCCACTGCAATTCGTTGAAGGGGCAGGGCTGCAAGTTTAACTTTTCTTACAAACATAGCACATTGTTCGCACTTCCTAACCCATGTATGGCAATCGCCAAATATAGTAGGCCAATAGCACCCACCTCTCATGATTTTAAGTGTTATAGTTCTTGCGAAAAAGTGTCCACCATGTCCATGAAATTCTTCAAGTAATATTTGAGTTTGGCTTGGTTCCACACACCTTAGTAACATTCCATTAATATCTTTTTTGAACAAAACACCGTCAACGAGCAAGAATGGAATTGATTGCAATCTGAAATACCTTCTTTTTGAAGCACTTAAGTGAAAAGGGTAAAAACCAACTTGCAGGTAGCTTACCAAATCACGAAACCAGCTGGAAGGTGAAATGTGAACAACAACAATCTCTTCATCATTTGACAATAAAACAGCTTCATTAGTTTCTTGCAAGTCCTGAGCTAAATGCTCACAAAATTCTTTGCCTCTAACTAGCTTTGTAATCTTAATTTCCACATCATATTCCATTACCTTGGTTATTCAACCAGCTCTCTTCTCATTTATGTCTTTGTTCAGAAGAAATTATTTGATGCTTGGATGAGCAACCATTAGATGTATTTTATTATTAGACAAGTGCCTAAATTTCTTCAGATATCTTATAACTGCAAGGACATGCTTTTCAACAAAAGAATACCTTGTTTCATACTCCTCCAAGCCTTGGCTGTAAAAAGCTATTGGCTGCTCCAAATCTTCATGATTCTGCTGCATAAGAATGCCTGAAATGGTGTCCATATTAGCATAAATATACAGAATGAAATATTTTGTAAAATTTGGATTTAAAAGCATAGGAGCACTTGTTATGGCTTTCTTAACATCTTCAAACCCTTTTACTCCCTCCTTAGACCAGCTGAAGTTCTGATTTCTTTTTAGCATGGTTGTAAGTGGTTTACCTACAGTAGCGAAATTTGAAATATGTCCTTATAAAATTGATTTTTCCAAAGAAACTTTGTAAAGCCTTTTTGCTCTTAGGCAAGGAGAGTGCAAGAATGGATTGAATCCTTTCAAAATCTATGTTTAAACCGTGCTTTGAAACATCATATCCAAGAAGCTTACCTTCATGAACTGAAAATACACTCTTTGGGATTTAGAAATATCCCAAATTGCCTACACCTTTTAAAAACTTGGTTGAGATGAACCATGTGATCTTCTACATCTTTTGAAAACACAGTTATATCATCCAAATAAACAAGCACAAACCTGTTAAGAAGGCCTTGGAAGGCCATATCCATGGCTCTTTGAAAGGTTGCCCCAACATTAGACAAACCGAATGGCATCTTTCTGTATGCAAATGTTTCCCATTTAGTCGTGAAAGTTGTCTTGAATTGGTCCTCTTCTTTGACCAAAATATGATTGTAACCACTATATCCATCCAACAAGGAAAACCTCTTTGAACCTGCAACAAGCTGTAAAATTTGCTCCATTGATGGCAATGGATAATGGTCTTTAAGCGAAGACCTGTTTAAATCATAGAAATCAACACACAAACGAATCTCACCATTCTTTTTTCGTACTGGAACGAGGTTCACCACCCAAGTTGAGTGCTTGATGGGAAATATAATTGTTGATTCTATGAGCTTGTGAAGCTCGGCTCTCATTAAAGGCTCAAGCTTTGGATTGATTGGCCTTTGTCTTTGTCTCATTGGTTTAGTTTCTTCTTCTAACTCAATGGTGTGTTGAGCCAAACTTAGATCAAAACCTTTGAGATCACTATACTGCCATGCGAATATATCAGCAAAACTCGTGCATAAATTAATGAAATCTTTCATTTGTGGAGTGCATACCTTGCCCAATTTCAAAATTTTACCAGCTGCAATCTCTACATTGGCATAGTGCTCTTCCTTTGTTGACAAGGATGGTTTCTCTTTCCTTAGCTCATCATCTGCACTGAAAATATTTTCAAGAGTGACCAATCCCTTGGGTAGCCTATTTGTTTTTAGTTGTACAGTTTAATCACCATACTGTTGTAAGTGTTTCAACTGATTTTTTAAAGAAAACTCAGCGTTTTCTTGCAAAAATCTCACAATTTGATTGTCATTTTCAAATACATGCCAATTCTCTTGGTTATCCGGAACAAAAGGCCTTACAACTACCTTTATATGTGACGAAAAATGTCACTTTTTACATCAGCTGGAATATCAAGTAAATCCCAAACTCTATGTCTATAAAATTTAAACAACAGATTCTTGCATATATCCAAACCTCTTACTTGGTGGACTACAAGTTCACTATCTCCAAACACTTGCAAACAATTTACTTTCATCTTCCTAGCCCACTGCAAACCGTGAACTAGTGCTTCATATTCATCAACGTTGTTTAAATAGCCAAACTGAAATTTAATAGAGAAATACCTTTATTCTGTAGGAGAAATTAACATCATTCCAGCTCTAGTTCCATGTTTATTTCTTGATCCATCGAAGTACAATTGCCACAGGCCTTCATTAGATTCGTCTTCTTTGACCATGGCTGGAATTGGTGCATCGTTCTCATGAAGACAATACACACCAAGACCTTCATCTTCAATCAGCTTGTAGGGATCATGTTCATGCAAGGTAGAAGCCCACTCATCAACAAACAAATCCGGAACTCCATCCAAAGGCGAGTCCTTTTCTACATCACTAGTTTGTAATATTTCATCTGAGATGATACAATTTGCATTGACTACATTTGACGTATAAGGCACCTTTTGAAAACATGCAATAGGTTCTGAATGAATTGGTATCTTTGTACCATATCTGGTTTTAAACAGCAAATAGGTCCAATCAGTTGATAAATATCCTCCAATCTTTGAGGTGAAATCCTTTGAAATGCACATAGCGAAATAAAGAGGCAAGTCTACCACTACAACATCCTGCTGAATAGTAACGTTATGACAAGAATGTAATGTCAATTTCAAATCTTTGATAATGCCTATTGTCTTTGCTAGTGAACCATCCAACTGCAATACCCCTTTAGTATTTGGCTCATAAACAAGGCCGAGCTTGTTTGCAATCTATTTGGGCATTACTGTACTCCGAGCTCCACTATCCACCATGCAATTATGAACCAAAGTATCACCCACTATCAAAGAAAGATAAAAAGAGAGATTTTTCTTCGTTTTTACCTTAGTTTTGTCCACCTTTGACATCTTATCTCCTTGATGCACTTGTTGCTTAATAAGTTGATCCGAATTTGTCAAGACAACACCTTCTGTCTCAACCGGTTTTGAAGACAATTCAAGAGCTGAAAGTTCTTGAATGAGTTTATCCTTTTGCTCTGGAATTGAAAGAGAATCCCACATGCTAATGCTGATGTTAGACTTCTTCATTTGATCTACAATACTGAACTGAGATGCACTAACCTTTGATTGCGCTTTCTGTGGTACTTGCTGCTCACAAATTAGAAGTGTTTGTTGCACTTTACTAACCTCTATATTTTGATTTTTTTGGACTGTGGGAGCAGCAAGCTGCTCTTTTGTACTTTGAGCAACAATACTAGGAGCACTTGTACTATTTGTTATCGCTTGGGTTTCCTCAATAGCTCTTCTTTTAGTTCTCTGATAGGTTATAGCTACAACTTGACCACTTGAATAGTTAGTTTTAACATCCTGAGTAAAAGCAACATAATCATCGCTCTGTCAATTTACATTAATAGCATCAGACTGCCCTTGAACTTGATGAGTCACTCCTTTTGATGTCAACCCTATATCTTAATATTGACCTCCTTGAAAAGAGAACTCTTCTTGTGTCATCTGTGGCATGGTGATGTTCTGTGATACCAAGGCTTAGTTTTGAGCATCATTGAGATTTGAGGACTGCCACCTTGAGTCCTGCACTAAATTATTTTGAGGTGGGGTTGGAACAATGGCTTTTGAAGTGGAAAGAGCATTCGGATCAAGAGCAGCATATGGCTTAGCTGGAGTTATGGCTCTTTGTGCTTGATAGGGTGGTCTATTTTCTCTGAAACCCTGATAAAGAGACCTTTGATCTTTGAAGGACTGATAGTTGTTCTGATTTCGCTATTGATAGGGCCTATTTGATTGAAAATGTTGCCTTTTTAGGTGCACTATTTCATTTCTAAAAGATTGTAGCAAAATTTTCAACTCTCCTATCTCACTAGCTTGACCAGTAGGGGCTGCAATAGGAACTTGAGGTGCTGGAATAGGAGCTAAAGATGGAATTTGAGAAACTTGAAGGGCTGGTAAAGAACTTATTTCTAAAAATATGGGCATTGGAGGTCTTGGAGAAAGCTTACGTGCTTGTATCAAACTATTTTCTGCCCTTATTGCAACTTCATAAGCATCTAGCAAAGTAGTACCACCCATTGATTGTATCATCACACTAATGTCAGAATTAAGAGCTTTCAAAAAATACAAAAATGCATATTCAGGGGATGGCCTAATCAAAACCGGTATCCTGGTCTATGTCTTCTGGAATTTGAGATTAAAATCGGACATGAACTCATGAGGAGCTCTCTGTATGGTAGTTAATTGCTCAACTAAAGATAAGTGATCAAATTTGTCTTCAAACGTTTGACTATGGCTGCACCCAATTCATCCCAGGTGGAAACGGATCTAAGTGGGAGGGTTCTATACCACTATAATGTTTTTCCTTTGAAAAAAGCAACAAGCAATCTAATAGCAACATTATCCTCAACAACATTATGAACTGAACAAAGATTAACCACATCCTGGATATGCTCAATAGGGGTTGTTTAATTTTCTCCTGAAAAGAATGGAATACTTTTGAGTGCAGATACAGGAATGTCGTCTAACTGTGTTAGATTCAGTGGACTTCCCCTATTAAATAAAGCAAACACTTGATTTCTAACGGCCATCTGGATGGTGGGGATTGCAGGGTTTAGAACGATAGGATGAGGGGGAGGTAAATATTCTTTTTGAGGATATGGATTTGCCCCCCTAGACCTTGCTCTTTTATAAGTTACAAATTCAAAAAGAATGCCTCTACTTGTTGATCTTGTGGTAACCTTTGGCATGAACGGATTGCCTAAATGATGCTATGAACTTTGCAACTGGATGTAGATAAATATCCTCTGTTGCTGCAAAAACTCTATGCAAAGAACTTTTTGTGGTCCCACCGGGCATGCCAAAAACTGTTGTCAACCTAGAGTTGCACCCTGAAACGAAGACGTGCTAAAATGACTAATCCTCCCTCCAGTTGAAACAAGGGGATCTTCTCACGAGGGTGGGTGCCTCAATGGTGAGAAGAACCTCCAGAGAAGGTTGGTTCCTGTAAGATGTATCAATGCAGATCTCTACTATGTGCTGTGAATCTACCATGGAAAAGGGAGAAAAAAACTTGAAAGGGAAATCCTACCTAATGACGATGATACAACATAATGTTGATCCACCCTACTTGGAACCTTGAACACTGAACACTGAAAAAACAAGGGAAACGGAAGACTTTTGATTTCAATTGATTACTATGCATAAGTGTTTCATGAGAAGGTTCGATCCAATGACAAAATGTGAGGGAAAACGATGGAGAGAGGGCTGATACAAGACACTATGCAGCCACCTAACATTCACTTACAGCTTCAGCAAAAGACATAAAACACTGAACATGACCTGCGTAACATGATGAACTAACTAGGTACAAATCAGAATTTGGGAAGAGAGAGAAATCTACTATGTATGCAAATTGTTGAATGAATGTACACTATGCCAACACTTGAAATCTAAAAGTACAGTCCTTCTATTGATTGAAGAGGTTACACAACTTACCAATGGCAGAGTCTGGTCTTACCAAAAGAGGGATGATTTTACAAAGCTGAAAAGCCATTAATATAAAAATTTACAAACCAAGAGATTGACGTTGAAAAAAAAAGAGGGAATAAACTCAAACCAACTCAGCGTTTACAAAAGTCTATTTTGTTTTGCATGAAAATTCCTTGCGTTGAAAAAAGAAGACAAGCTTTGGATGCATGAAATTTACGAATAGATGTCTTGACTTGAAAACTAGTCAACTTCAAAACAAGAGTAGTCGAATTCACTCGAACTGCTGGAACATTTGAAAGTCTCCCCTTTGCATGAAATCAATGCAAATGCCAAATTAAGAATTGCGTTTGAACCGTCAGAATGTTTCGAGCTTTGAGACAAACGAGAGTGCGTGCATGGAATTTTTCGTTGTTTGAAACGTTCAACGCTTTGCCCGTACATCATACAAGACAACTCTATTTTCAGAGCTGAAGCGTGCATGCTTTCTTAAACGCGTTCACTTCATTGGAGTCGCTCACGTTAGTCTGTGCATGATCTTTGTTTAGCCTGCCTTTATTTCTGCGTTTGTCTTTCTTCTTGTTCAGTTCTAGCTCAGTCCTGTTTGTGCTTACGTCTCTATTCATGCTATTGATCATGCTCAATTCACTTCGTGTTTTCTCTGGCTTTTCCCGTGTTCTGCTTTAATTCGAGATTCGGGCTTTATTTTAGTTTTTGTCCTTCAGACAAATTATCCGAAGGACTCTCTTTCTCGAGCTTCGCATTTCCTTCTCTTTTTTTGGACTTTGCTTACACCCTTGTCTTTTCTATCGGGTTTTTTGAAACTATCCTTATTCCTTCAAACAAAAAGACGAAGGAATTCGTTTCGTTTCCAATTTTTTCGAATTTATTCTTTTAGGTTTTTATGTCTTGCCCTTTGATTTTCTTCGGACTTTTGTTGACTTCATATTCCTGCGGATTACCTGTTTAACAATTATTCCGAAGGATCTCCTTCTTTGCCTTTGTTTTTTATTTCCCTCGGGTTTTTTATCCTCTCAAATTTCTTTGGACTTTTTGTCCAAAGGAATTCGTTTCCTTTAGCTATCTATTTTCCGAATGGGCAAGTGCCCCTCGGGAACTTTGCTTTTGTCCTTCGCTTTATGGAGATGCCCTTCGCAAAGGCTTCTGCTTCCCAATAATGCCCTTCAGAACTTTTGAAAGGCCCTGCCACCGACCAAGTGCCCTCCGCAAGGGCAAGTGTCCTTCGGAAAAATGAATTTTGTCTTTCGGAATTTTGCCAAGGTCTTCT
Source organism: Torreya grandis (assembly GCA_037957365.1). Taxonomy (NCBI): domain Eukaryota; kingdom Viridiplantae; phylum Streptophyta; class Pinopsida; order Cupressales; family Taxaceae; genus Torreya; species Torreya grandis. The sequence goes on along the minus strand of JARHVA010000052.1, from coordinate 2,715,245 downwards.
TCGTGCTTGAAGTGTTCCCCGCAAGGGCACATACCCTTCGAGAAAATTGTGAATGTCCCTACGCAACACCCAAATGTCCTCCGCAAGGGCTTTTTCTTCCAGGAGTGCCCTTCGGAACTTTTGAAAAAGGTCCACTTCACCGACCAAGTGCCCTCTGCAAGGGCTTGTCTACCTTCAAAAGTGTCCTTCGAAAGAATTGTAGGGCACCCGAGCTTTTTGTAGGGCACCCGGGCTTTTTGTAACTGTCCTTCGGAACTTTTGTCTTGACTTGAAAACTGGTCTTCTCAACTATGCTTTTCTCCTTTCTTTCGGACAAAAAGTCCGAAGAAAATAAGCCTTGAACGACTGCCACTTAGTTATTTTTTCGGACTTTTACACAGTCCTTTGAGAGCTCTTTCTCTCGGACAAAATGTCCGAAGAAATAGTCCACCTCTTATATCCCGAAAAATTCCTTGGGAAGACAAAATAAAGACTTACAGCTTGTATATCTTGGCTGTATTTACACATTTGGCTGTAATCAAGCAAGCTCCTTGGAAACCTCTGAATGACTAAAATTCACCTGGCTGTAGATGGCCACTTGGGTGGCTGTAAATGCTCATTTAAGGACCCCGAAACTGATTCACAAGACAAACTTGGCACCATTTCCGAATAGTAGGGATGACAATTTGCCCTTTGGGGGCAAAATTGTCAACAGCAACACAGCAATTGGAGGTGTTATTCAGGAAACATGTGGCAAGTGTTGCATATATTGCTTATGCCAGTATTGCTTCCAACATCGCAGCAGGGACTCCTGCATTACTACATTTCCTGCATCTGGCCTCATCATTTGGCACCACCTATCTTCATATAGAGGGTGAGTCATTAGTGTGGGCCATTACTTCACATTGAAAAGTGAAAAGTGAAATTCAACCTTGTCATGCATTCAACATTCTGTTAATAGTCGAGCCAATGGATTCGCATAGCTTGGAGGTGATTTAGCCGAGGGGGAAGAGGTGTTTTTTAGTGCAGCATCAAATGCCTCAGGCTTTCATGTTATAGAGTGAAACTCATTATGTCCCTGTTTCAAGAGCTAAATTGAATAATAATGCCTGCTTGGTTTGTTAAATACCTTAGTCTATAGACCCTTCATACCACTACATCCATTAACATTTTTCGCTAGAATGGATGACCACTTGGAATAATAATCTTTCCAAAAAGTTTATGAGAATTGTTTTCAATATGTAATACAAGGTTTTGGTGAGAGGCAAAACTTTCAACTTTGAAAACAAAAAATATGGCAACTTCCTGACAATGAAATCCTAAACACGTCCTCAATTCACTGCATGTTCATGCAGCTCCTGAACACAGGTGAGGGACGCTCTCAGAAAAATTGCAACAGGAGGAATACCAATAGTTAAGCTGAGTTCCACCTGAAAATCATGCTTGGCCTAGTAGTTAGACATTAAAAATGAGGGAGATTTATATCAATTCGCTTATGACATGTTCTCGGTGACTCTGTATGCCTTCTTCAGAAGCAGTCTATAGAGTCCATACAGATCGTCCTAAACATTTTCGGACAAAAAAAATTGCAAGTGCCTCTTATATTGGACCATAACTTCATCCTCTCAATATTGCAAGGGGCCAGGGCACACAAGCAACAACAAGAACTTCATTCAAATTGGAAACTTTTTCTTAGGCTGCTCATAAGATTTATTTGGACTACATTAAATAAAAATTCTTATTACACCAAAATGGTGGTCTCTCAATACTTAGTTTCAAATAGTGTATTAGCTGAAGCTCTCACATGCATGCCCAATCCTGTTGTTAGCACTCACTAGCAACCGTATATCAAAATTTCACAAATTTTCTTCAAACATCCTCAGAGCTGCCCACTAATAGTTATATGGGATCCAGTGAGATTACATGATTCGCATGTTGTGCAGCTATAGGAAGGCCAATCACCTTCAACATCAAAATGACAAAAAGCATGGAGTTAAAGAAAGGCTCATCCAGAAAATGTAATGTACAAGATTTTAAGACACAGTAAGATTGCCAAACAAATCGGTCCTAGAAAACTAAGGATCGAGGAACTTTCCTTGAACAAATCCTCATACTCTTACATTACCGGAAAGTTGGGAAGGGACCGGAAGAAATCCTTGCAGAATATATCTCCCTTAACTTTTAATAGGGCCTCAAAAGAGAACCCACACCGTGCAAAATTAGTTTGAGTAAAAGTAGGAACTATTTGGGAAAAATAGACTAGATATGTTGCATTCAGGTTGGACAAACTAATCGACAATGAAGCAGAGGGGATGGCTTTAGTGAAGCCTAAAACTTTGTCTAGCTAAGAGCATTCAATAGTTATTCGAGGGGAAATTCTATTGTTCATAAACATAGTTAAAATGTTTGGAGAACGAGAATTTGAAAACTCATTAGTGTTGAACTTAATCACACAGAAGAATCTGTAACAGCTTAGCTGAGCAATTAACCAATGATGTAGCGACTGTGGGTCTAAATCGAAAAGGTCAAAGAACTTAAAAAGGCACACTAAATTGGGTTCGTTCAAAGACCATTAGGATAAATCTCTAATGAAAGTGCATGGGTCAGCTTCCATTCACATATAGCATTCTCACTGGTAGACTTGAAATTTTCCTGAAGCCTGAAACAAGGATAATCTTCAAGGCTGATCATGATTTAACAACAAAACATAATAGGCCAAGATGGAGGAGCACTAAAGATACTAAAACTTGACCAATGTGTAAGAGCTATTCATGGTGCTAGATGGGGGGAACTAAATCACTGTTGATCCTCTCAAAAAACAAAATTATCCTCTTTTTCTTGATTGGAAACTCTTGGGTTAGGTGGTGGCCTGACTTTAACATTCTGGGGTCAGATTGGGCCACTTCCTTGGGATCTCAACCTTGGTCACGCTCAAATGTACCCTATTAAACCTTTGTCACAATTGAATGTACGCCATATTCATTACACCACAACCTCATCACATGCCCGCTAGGGATATGGGCCACCTTAATGTGTTGAGGGGGATTTGAAACTCAATCACTCCTACACATAGTCACAAGGTTCCAAAATCGGAATGCGTTTAGAAGGGCCAAAAAATGCAGAATCCGGACTTCTTGAAAAAGTTCAAAAAAAAATCCGGAAAAATCCAATTCGATATATATATATATATATATATATATATTAATAAATTTTAATATTTATTTAATAAAATAATTATAATTTATAATATAAAATATATATTTAAATTATGAATCAAATTTTATAATATTTATTCAAAATATTTTTATTATTTTTATATTTTTTTTTTAAAAAAAAAATTATTATATTGAATTTTATTTTATTTAATAAAATAATTTTAATAACTACTAAAATACATTCAATATTTATATTTTATAATATATAAAATTTAAATTAAATAAAAAATAAACAAATGCCAAAAAAAAAAAAAAACCATATTTTATTTTAATAAACTTTAACCTAAAATTGGAGTCGAAAGCCCCACTGTGGTGTCTTCATGACAGTACTGAAAATGGAAAGGAAATATCTCCGCCAAAGGAGTTTGCATGTTGGAATTGAATTTATGAGCATAGCCGCTTCCACTTCCGGAATGGCCGACATTGCTAGGCCCCGCCATTCTTGCAAATTCGAAGGAAAAAAGATGTAAGAAAAATGAGGTTGCATTTTAAAAATTAAAAAACCTCACTCTGCTCCGCCGATCATCCTAGGCTCCAGCTGCTTCTCCCGTTCCTGTTCGTGACTCGTCCCGTCCAAATGACTTCTCTTTGCCAAGTCGCCGACTCTCGAACCTGCATTCCCTCCTGACTCAAGCTTACGTTGAGCGTTCTCTGCAGTCTGTGTTCGGCTTATATATACTTAAAATTTGTGATTTTCAGAGTTCGTTGAACCGAACTTGACGCATTAATCTGGACCCCAAAAAAAATTCGGATTTTCCCGGATTCGGCTGAGATCCGGCCGAACCTTGTGACTATGGCTTTATCACAGGCTTTTAGGCTGCAGCTAGCGCACCATGCTTTTCTTTCCATGATGAATGTCATTTCAAAATATACCTAAATTAATCACATTACAATGGCCATACTATTTAGACAAAAAAATTGTCATGTAGTATTTCCTGAAAATTGAATTAATCTTTTAAACAAAATGAAAAAAAGCATTTCTTTACAGAATCGCACCACAAGACAGATTTCTGATCTGAGAAAAACATAGAGAAATCTTGGAGATCAAATGAAATCTAAAATAGAATTTTTCGCTTATGCTGCCAATTTTCCTTTCTTAAAAATGATACGAGGGAGAAAAGGGGAAAAAGACTTCCAATCAATGGTAAACTATACTTTGAATGCATGTAATAATCAAATATAGCTAATGGCCCCTGATTTTCGAAATATTTTAGCATCAACCATAATTCTGCTGCACAAAAGATTTAAAAAAAATCCAAATAGGAAACAGGCAATCTCACCAGTGTCCTGTGTTAAAAATGAATATATCATAGTAGTTTGTAACATTGATCCAGTCGTCTGCAGGAATGTCTATGTCAACTCTGTAAATCCCTTTCACTCCAAGTTCGACTGAATGTATTTCCGCACTTCCAGGCTGCCACCTTTACATAATCAGTAATATGCCAGTAAGCATGTAGTTAACAATATAGCCTAAAGTCTGTGCAAACTTTTTTTCTAAAGTAACTGAAAAGATAGGTATAAACACAAATATTATTGTGGACTCACTGTGGAAACAAAGAACAAGCTTTCTTTATCTATTTCCTCTGAGTTTTCATATACAATATATTATTCTATGTCCTCATTTATATAATTTACATTGCATAGAAATTCTCACACTGCAATCCCAAATTCGTTTCAGTTAGAATTGCCAGCTCTCAAAAGTCTATCCATTCATGTTTTCAACAAAATACAGCAACCATAACAAGGCTTCATAGTCTGTATCATCTTATAATGCAAAGATGCATAAAGGCTTTCTTCCCCTCCTTCCTTCACAGGTTATTAATAAGTAACTTTTCATACATCAGTTTTTGAGCTCAAAGAAGACTCTAAATTTCAAATTCAAACCTGATCTAATGTTACTGTGTTTATAAAAACCCCATTTTAAGGCTTACAAGAATACAGGTAATAACTATATAGCATAAACTGCATTGATTTTTCTACATCCAAATCAAATTTTGCACCATAAATTACATGACTAAACAAACCTCTTTAAGCAATAGCTAAGAATTGCAATTCTAGGCTTCTCTTCTAAGTCATTATCCATTCCACAGACAAATTTATACCTTTTCAAATATAATGTCTGGGAAAACCCCTTTCCAACATCCAACTTGAGATGATGGCACAGAAAAAGCTGCTAAGAAAACAGAGCCATCAAAACTCTACAAGCACCCGACATACTCAATGCAAAAGTGAATTGTCGTGAAGAAACAATCAGCCTAAACTTGATCCCACTAATTACAACTGTATAGAGTGATCAGCCACACAAGAAGAATGAACATCAACAAAATAAAAAAGCAACTCCTCCAACCTACATTGTGAAAAAAAATTCAGAATACCACAAAAATTACATTAAAAGTGGACACAAATTAAGTCAGGGATGAACAAAACATACTTCTACATCACTCGGCCTAGAACTATATATATGCTCCAACCATAAGTAGAAAGAGTATTCATTTCAGTCTACGTTACAGGAGAAATCCCAGCCCACCCCCTTCCTATCTAGGTACGGAAACATCCGGGCATTTCTAGGTGTTTCCAAGAGGAATCCGTAGGAAACAAAGTCAAAGTCAACAAAAAAAAAAATTAAAAATTGTAAAACTAGCCCAAACCAGACAGTGTATATATAAAATAAACATTTAAGTATAAGTCTTATACTTTAAGTTATATTTTATATGTATACTTTCAGGATGTTTGAGAGTGGTTTTGGACCTCTAGGAGCTATAATGCAATTTCTAGGTTTTTGAGGATCCTATCATATTTCAGACTAAGTCAGATTTCAAAGTTTCAGGGTTTCCGACCTGGCCATATTTTAGGGTTTAAAGATTTCAAGGAGACAACATAGGAGGTATGAAGGCTACATGAAAGGATGTAGGTATGATAGAATAATATGAGAATAGCTCTCGTAAAGTGCAACAAACCGATCCCACCCCATTCCCTATGCACCCTTAAGGCACGCACTCAAGGAGATTAATTACACTGGCGAGCCCCTGAGAGAGAAAGCATCAATAAATGATAAAGTTGAAAAAAAGCAAGTGTGGCATTCATGATTTTGAGGGCAATCTATGATTCATTCTATATTTGAATGTACATTTTGCATAGTTACCAAATCCGGCCGAATCTTGACAAAATCCGGCCAGATACAGAGTTTTTGGCCGGCCCAGATAAGTTCGTCTGGGTCGGCCCTGTTTTTTTCAAAAAATTGATTTTTTTTATTTTTTAAGGTTTTATGTGCAAAAAAAGGCCTAGAAACCATAAATATGATATAATATTAACATTTTATATTATTTTATTAATGTTTTCATTGTATTTGTCAATTTTGCATATTTATAAAACTATGCTCATATATATATTTGTTTATATACCGGATCGGATTTTTCCGAACTTTTTCATAAATTATGGATTTCAGATTTTTTGCCCTCCCGAATGGATAGGATTTCCGAACTTGGTAACTATGACATTTTGTCTTTGAAATTTGAAGTAATGAATGAATGAATACTATATATTTTTAAGTGTTTTATCTTTTATAGACTAAAATGAGTATTATGCATTGTTTGTGTGTGTGTGTATTGTACGGACGTTTCCATGGCGTTTACAAATCAAGGTTTTAAAAATTGGCATTTCCACGTTTCGGAAACGTTCCCATTTCCATTTCCAGACAACCTAGATTTCAATAACTTCCAAAATATTCGAAGCCTAAAGACCTAGGAAGATTAAGAGCAGAAATTGAAATATATTAATGTGCATAAAAGACAAAAAAGGTCAATAGGATTCAAGCACATGGTCAAGAATAAAATCTCATCCCCAAAAGAAAAGCAACAACACAGACAAAAGATAGGAAAACAAAGAAATAAATCAAGTACAAATATTCAAACTGTATAGAAAGGATACAAAGCATATCCACCACTAGTGATGTAAAAAAACTGTTAGGAAAAAATATCCAAACTGTACAAGTAAATAATGTGGAATAAATCAAGCTACAAAAAAATAGACAAAGAATAACACGAGATTACGTGGAAACCTTGAAATGTGCAAGGAAAACCACAAGGCAATGGCAGCTTCCAGACTTCTATTACTTCAGCAAAACCTCCTCTACAAAACAACTCCCTCAAGCAACTCGTTTACAATGCTTACATACAAAGCATACAACAAAGTCAAGCTTACAAAGCATTCAGGATTCAACTTCCAAGCATACAAGCTTGTTACAAAGCAAAACTTGCTCCCAAGCTTACAAGGATACAAAATACAAAGGGAAAATCATGCCTTTATAGCATTTACAAGAGAGAAGAGAGAGGGAGAAAGAAACAACATGGCTGGCCAAAAATGCGCCACACTCCTAGTGGGTGAAACAATGATCAATAATGCAATATTTGTATCTACTTGAAAAGGTCCAAAAGTAGTGGAATTACTTTAGACAAAAGGCATCACCACCTCCATGTGATAATTTGTCTTTGTCTTCCACTCAACCATTAAAATAAGAAGATGCTAAATCACCTTTTGAGTTTAACTAAGCACTTAGATAATGGAGTCTCCATAGAAATGCGCCCCACACCCACTCATGTCAATCACACCTACCCATGTCCATCACTAAAGGCTAACCTATGTGCCTTAATGGAGTACTGCACCCCACATGCCACCTCAGCATGAATGGTACATGCCACCTCACCATAGTGAATGGTAACTACCACCTCATCACATGAATAGTGTCTGCCACCTCATTACATGAATAATGACTTCACATCCTAACATTCTCCCACTTGAAGTCAATATTCAAGATTTAATACACCTGAGTATTCTACCATCATTGCCCACTGCTGCCTTATCACAACTTCAACAAGCCCACTGAAATTTTACACCACTCAAACTTCTCTACCCTGACCAGCTTTGTCAACATGCCTGCAGTAGTATGTTTGATGTCAATTTTCTTCAACAAGACTCTGTCATCCTCAAACACACTCCTAATGAAGTAGTACTTGATGTCAATATGTTTTGTGCAATCGTGAAATGCTACATTTTCACCAAGTGAATTGCACTCTAACTGTCACAATGCAAAGTAATCTTACCTTGCATTTCCATGAAGTCACCCAACAATCGCTCTAACCATATCGCCTCCTTGCAACCTTCAGTTGCAGCCACATACTCTGCTTTAATGGTTGATAAAGACACCATTGGTTGTAACTTAAAAGCCCAACTCGCAACTCCACTAGAGCAAGAGCAAAAACATCTCCTGAAGTGGACTTTTGTCCATCTCTATCACCACCAAAATCTAAATCTACAAAACCTCTAATTTGTACATATGCTCCTCCATAGCAAATTGAAGCATCTAAAGTGCCTCTCAAATATCTGAGTATCCACTTCACCATAGACCAATGCTCCTTCTAGGATTAGCCATGAACCAGCTCACAACTCCCACTACTTGGGAAATATCTGGTTTAGTGCACACCATGGCATACATGAGGCTTCCCACTGTTGATGAATACAGTACATGAGACATGAATGTCTTCTCCTCCTCTATTATAGGACACTGCTCAGAAGACAACTTAAAATGCGCAGGGAGGTACTAACTAGTTTTGCATTCTGCATACTAAACCGTTGCAGAATCATCTCTATGTATGTCTTTTGAGACAACCAGATCTTCCTTGCTTTTTTGTCCCTGTGTATCTTCATCCTTAGAATTTGGTTTGGTGCTCCTAAATCCTTCGTCTCAAATGTCCTAGCCAACTGAGCTTTCAAATCATTGACTTTCTTCATGTCGGGGCCTGCAACCAAAATGTCATCAACATACGGCAACAAGATTATAAAGCTCCCAAAATAAACCTTTTATGGTATGCATAATGATCTACTTCACTTCTGTTAAAACCTTGGTTATTCATGAAGGGTCAAATTCCCTGTACCACATCCGTGATGTCTGCGTCAACCCGTACAGTGATTTTTTCAATCCACAAACCAACTGCTCTTTTCCTCTTTGCTCGTAGCCCTCAGGTTGATCCATATATATCTCTTCTTTGAGATCATCATGTAAGAATGTTGTTTTCACATCAAGCTGCTCCAGTTCTAGATTATGAGCTACTACAAATGCAAGTAACACTCTGATAGTAGTTAACTTCACAACAAGGGAAAAGATTTCATTGAAGTGAATTCCTGACTTCTACACAAAGCCTTTAGCCACCAACTGAGCTTTGTACCATTCCAACAACCCATCACTGTTCTTCTTCAGTTTGTACACCCGCTTGTTACCAACACTTTCTTCCAAGAGGGAGATCCACAAGCTCCCATGTTTCATTCTTATGGAGAGCTCCCATTTACTCATACATGTCTTTCCTCCATTTTTCTGCATTCTCAGATTCTTTAGCTTCCTAAAATGAACTAGGTTCACCCTCATCTTTTAACAAAGCAAAAGAGGATTAAAAAACAGGAGTATACCTCATTAGAACCTTTTAGGTACAAGTGGACCTTCTAACTTGTGGTTGTTGTACTTGGTGCTCTATTTGTTGCTCCAAAGCTTCAACATGCTTCTTTTCTTCTTCTTCCTTGACTACATCAACTGGTACAATTTCAGATGTCTTTTGTACCTCCCTCCTTTGCATGAAATTTTCATTGAACACATCTCGGCGAACAATTATCTTGTGGTCAGTAAGATCCCACAACCTACACCCCTTCATTGTATCTCCATTGCCGAGAAAAACACATTTTCTTGATTTCAAATCAAGCTTGGACCTTGTTTCTTTAGGCACATGGGCAAATGCTTCACAGCAAAATAAACATAAATCAGAATAATCAACTGGCTTACCATGCCAAACCTCCTCTGAAGTCCTTCCATCCAACGCAGCTATAGGAGACCTGTTAATAAGATAAACAACAATATTAACAATCTCTACGCAAAATCCATTATCTAGCTTAAATGCACTTGGCATGCTTCTTGCACGCTCCATGATAGTGTGGTTCATCCGCTTAGCTACACCATTCTGTTGTGGAATATAATGAACAATCTTTTGATGCCTAATTCCTTCTTGCGTACAAAAGTTATCAAACTCCCTGGAGCAATATTCTCCTCCATCATCTGACCTGAGACATAAAATGGATTTGCCCAAACTTTTCTCTACCCATGCCTTCAATTCTTTAAACTTTTCAAAAGTTTATGATTTCTTCTTCAAAAAATACACTCATACTCTTCTAGAATAATCATCTAAAAAGGTCATAAAATAATTTCTACCATTTATAGATTGAGTAGGGACAAGACCAAAAATATCTGAACGAATAAGTTGCAAGAAATCAGAACTTTTACCTACGCTTGCATTAAATTTAACTCTCTTATGTTTATCAAAGATACAGTGCTCATAGGAGTCTAACTCACAAGACTTAATTCCAACTAGCATGCCTCGGTTATGCAATATATTCAAGCCTTTCTCACTCATGTGCCCAAGGCGTTGATGCCATAGCATCACAGCATCCCGAGCATTCTCTGACGTTGTTGTTGTTGCAATATTTGTCACTGAATTTACGCATAGTCAATATAGGGACAATATGATTCTCCTTTTGCTACCACTAGGGCTCCTTTGGTAATTCTGCATTTACCATTACCAAAAGTACAAGAATACCCCAACTCTTCCATCATTTTGATGGAAATCAGATGATTCTTCAAATCAAAAACATGATACACATCCTTCAACATTCTAATTCTGCCATCATCCACCCTGATCCTTATATCCCCTCTTCCCACAATCTCCAATGGATGATCATCACCGAAATAGACAGACCCTCCACTACATGGTTGATATCCCACAAACCAACATCTATGTGGAGACATGTGAAATGATGCCCTCGAGTCCAACACCTAGGGATTGGAAAAAGATCTATTATTATTGAGACAAAAAATTTCATGTGATGTTGCTTCCCCTGAATCTACTGTGTTGGCCTCGGCTGAAGGTGGATTCTGATTTCCATCCTTCGTTTCCTTCTTTAGTTGCCAACAATCCTTCTTTAAGTGTCATGGCTTTCCACAATGCCAGCACTTCAGTGGCTGCTTCAAGAACACTTTGTTGGTTGCTGATTTTGTTTGGTATAATTTGTTCAACTTCTCCCATAATTCTTCTGTAGTCTTCTCCTCAGCAACATCGAACAAAATAGAATCTGCAAGACAAAGACAGATTGTAGAAACTGTCTCCCTGTCCATTTTGCTCCACTCTTCGTCTGTCATACTATTGGGTTTGCTTGAAAAACCTTTCAAGGTAAGAGCTTGATCATTCTGCACCAAGAGATCCTCCACCTTCATCTTCTACATGGAGAAATTTCTGCCATCAAATTTCTCTATTTCAAACTTGGTCACTCCTATCATTGCAGTAGCTCCCACTTGCACAAAATGCCCTTGCAACAGAAAACACTCAAACAAGAGTTTTTCAAAGAGCCTAGCTCTGATACTAGAAGTTAGGAAATAATATCCAAATTGTACAAGTAATAATGCAGAATAAGTCAAGCTACAAAAAAATAGACAAAGAATAACACATTACATAAGAGATTATGTGGAAACATTGCAATGTGTAAGGAAAAACCACGGGGCAATAGCAGCTTCCAAACTTCTATTACTTCAGCAAAACCTCCTCTACAAAACAACTTCCTCAAGCAACTCCTTTACAATGCTTACATATGAAACATACAACAAAGCCAAGCTTACAAAGCATTCGGGCTTCAACCCAGTATACAAGCTTGTTACAAAGCAAAACTTGTTTCCAAGCTTACAAGGATACAAAATACAAAGGGAGAGTCATGCCTTTATAACATTTACAAGAGAGAAGAGAGAGGGAGAGAGAAACATCATGGGTGGCCAAAACTGTGCCACACTCCTAGTGGGTGAAACAATGATCAATAGTGTAGTGTTTGTCTCCACTTGAAAAGGTCCAAAACTAGTGGAATTACTTTAGACAAAAGGCATCACCACCTCCATGTGATAATCTATCTTTGTCTTCCACTCAACCAATAAAGTCAAAAAATGTTAAATCATGTTTTAACTTTAACCAAGCACTTAGATAATGGAGCCTCCATAGAAATGTGCCCCACACCCGCTCATGTCAATCACACCTACCCATGTCCGTCACTAAAGGCAAACCCATGTGCCTTAGTGGAGTACTGCAGCCCACATGCCACCTCAGCATGAATAGTACCTACCACCTCAACACAATGAATAATAACTGCCACCTCATCAAATGAATAGTGATTGCCACTTAATCAAATGAATAGTGCCTACCACCTCATCAAATGAATAGTGCCTGCCACCTCATCGCCATGAATAGTGACTTCACATCTTAACAAAAACAACATGGTATTACATCCAGAAGGACGAATAAATAACTATCCGTCCTCATTCTTAGAAGTAAAATTGTGAAGTTAACACTAATGCTTACTGGAGAAAGTACGACACAGAATAGCCTAGAGAGATAAGGTCCTAGGATGTAATCCTCGGTGACATCAAAATATTCCGGCCGTTAATTAATAAGAAAGCCAACAAGGAAGCACTCCTAATGACCAAGCTTAAAAAGCCATTAATGTGGGTGAAGAAACAAGTAGCATGTATATAACCCAAAATGCTGCAAGGAGGTTGTCAATGAGCAAGTATAGCCCTTCTTTGTTTCCTGGACATGATATAAATGGGTTTTGGAATAGTGTAGGCTGAAAATTTGAAATTCAATGCCTAGTAGAGTTTGTTAAACACCACCAGAGCTCAGGATAGGTTGAAAAATAGATTCAATCTATGCAAGTGTACAAAGGTATCTTTGTAGAGTTCAGTGCCTGAAAATAACTACTTCCTTAAAACACAGAATGAGACATCTATAGTCAGTGTATCTAATAAAAATAGACAAAGAGCCTTTCAATTAACTAGAAAAAACAATGATATCTGCCTCTGATCTCATGGTAAATCAGGCATCTTTTGAAGAAGGTATGCTATCCTCTCTGTATTGTGTAAAGGGCAAAGCCTACAGATCCATTCCTCATGCTGAATTTGTTGGTCTGTCCTCATCCTCAACTGACAGAAGCGCACCCAGAAACGATCAAGAGGGAAGCAAAGCTCATAAAACCAATGGCATTGAAGATTGTCTCATCAAATACACCATCCATTATAAATCTGGAGAAAGAATTGAAAATATAAGGCCAACTTTGGCCACAGAGATGCAGTCCAAAAGACCTGAATAAATCTCCTACAGATGCCATTCCTAATTGTCGTATTTTAATCAGGTTCCATGGAGAGGGGCTATCATTCCTATTTTTGCTGCCCAAATGATCCCATTATAGTTGCAAATTAGGAAAATTGGAATCTTGAGTTAAGAATAGGAGTGTCAATTGTTTTTGCACAAAGACATTAAGCAGGAGTTGGAAAGGTAAGGCTGGCATTTTGCAGCACCCATTAAGTAATTTTAATGAATATTTTTGTTAAATGGCAACTTCTGTGCAGTGCATTTTTTATAATCTCTCTCTTTAAAATAATAAGTGGTAGCTTTGGATTTATATTCGTAAAAGATTGTAGCAGAAAAGAAACCTTCATCTGCCATGCAACCATTTTACTGCAATTCCTAGAAAATTTAAAGGACCCCTTCAAGGGACCATTGTGTTAAGAAGAGAAAATGAAAAGAAGTATTTAGAGAAATTTTGCATGAAGAAGAAGAAGAAAGAAAGAAAGAAGCTATCTTAATGTCTCCAAGTGACTACAGCTAGATGGAAGATGCAGTTCGACTATCGATTGGGTTGGTTCCCATCAAATCAACCATTCAATGACTCCGTAGAGATTAAAGTTCAATGTTAATCCCATTGCAGAGACGGGATTCAACCAATGGGAGAGCATTCGTTCAATACGGTGAGGACTCGGCCATCAGTACTCAGTGTAAGAAAATCGATGACATTTAGGCACAATAGAAAAAGTACTGGGACAGAAAAGAACCCTCAGAGATGAAAAAGTGATTAAACCGAAAACTAAATGACTAAGTGATGCAAGCATAACGACAGAGGTAAACTCAAAGCAGATCCCTCCAATTCAACCAAAGGCCACATCCTAATAAGCAAGCAAGTTAAACTACCCAAAGATCTTTCCAGCAATGTTTTAATTTAATTTTATTTATTTATCAATGTCTATTGTTGACCAAGCCGATGGGGAAAAAAAATTAAGGTACATAATCCAAAATGCACAGGAGTAGCCAGCACATCTCCAATCAATTAATACATACAGCAAGAACATAAGCTTCTGAAACTCTAGAGCAATAAAATCATCAGGAAACAGAGGCAATGCCTGAAAACCCAAAGCTAAGTCAAGCAACCACTCTCCTGACATTTTAAAATCGAGAAGAAATAAGTCATTAGAATTACTCATATTTGGCAAGAAGAACGGCTCGATGATACCCAACAGTAACATTGTACTTTGGAAAATAAGCTCCTTTCCAGGCACCCTTCCTTTTCCATTTCCTGGCTCCTTCATCTGCCCTTCGGAGAACGCAGAGAAATGACACCAGAAAATTCTCGTTGAGCGAATCACCAATGAATCCAATCTTCATATTCCTAACAGAGCTCAGAAACAAATGTGGATTAATCTGAGGCAATTCGCAGCTTTTGGGAACCCACTTCCAACCAAATATGTTGTCGATATTGGGTCTTTTGTTTTTGATACAGTTCCAAGCATTTCTCTGAAATGGGCAATCTTCTTTATATAAATATTTTCTCCTGCCATCATAAACCCAGCTTCCTTGTTCATATTTACAGAGATTTGAGGGCGTTCTAATGCATGATTTGTTAACATGGTGAGGTGTGATTAAATGGGTATGGAGGGTGTGGTTGAGGAAGGGTAGGGAGGCATAGAAAGAAGAAAAGTAGGCAAATATGAAGAGAAGAATTAGGCAGCATGAGAGGATTAAGGAAAAGGAAGATGCAGTGAGAAATGATAAACGTGTATGTGGGTGTGAATGTAAATGCTTGGATCGCGTAGGGGCTGTGGAGGAGGCCATGACAACCCAACTCGAGTTAGAACAAGTCAGAATTCATAGCTTCAATGGGATTTACGCGGTCATCATTAAATTTGAAGGGGTTTGCTACAGTTTTGATGGAAAGCATGCATATTTCTTTGCATTAAAAATATAACTAGTTCCCCGATCATAATATTTCAAGAAGACAAAAAAAGAAAAGAAAAACCGGTGGCATGAAATCACAACTCGCAAGAAAAAGTACTACAGAAATGAAGATTGAAGTTATAAACTCTAACACTTGATAAAGTTTAAAGTATCAAAAGCTAAGCTTAAAAGAAATAAGATTGAAAACACTGTAAGTTATTCGAGTCATATATATAAAATAAATAGTATTTAGATTTATTTTAAAGTAAGATATTTTAGATGGGATATAATTTTTTATTTTGGTAAAGTGAGGTTTCGTAAAGTGTAAATCGATAGTTGTATTTAATTTGAATATAATCAGTAAATATATTTAACTCTAAGTTTATAATCGTTAACTTCGTCTAATTTTTCTTACACAAAGTGTTAAGAAACAATAATCTTATATTTTTGTTGAAGTTGATGGTAGAAAATGAGGGGGTGTGTTCTTTCTTACGGCATGGTAACATGTTGTGTCAGGGGGGTGCATTCCATTTTAGGGTAAGCTTGATCAATGATGAAGTGGTAGGGAAGGAAAAAGTTATATAGAACATACAAGCAATTAAAGATTTCAAAGTGAGCTAGATGGTAATAGTGTGAGGTGGTGAGAGGGTAATTTGGGTGATATAATATATTGGGGATTGGGGAATACTCAAAGTATGGAATGGCCCCAATTTGGCCTTTAGGATCCACCGAGCCATGCCTAAGCTCTAAGTGGCCCCTCCTTGATACATTGGATTAAGGCATATGCCATTCATTTCATTTACATATCAAGTTGTGTATAGATCAAATTGGGTATATATCGAGTTGGGTTGGCAAACACACTCTATCAGCTATCCAACTGGAACACTCTACCAGATTAGTGACCGCATATCTATCTATATGGCAATCCAGTCTACTATGGATATACTATAGATACATTGTCAACTATGGGGTTGGCATGGGAATTCTCAACTAGTCTCTAATTGCCCCTATCTATATAGATATAAATTTGGATTCTTAACTCTAGGATTGGTATTCTTAAATTCCCAAATCCCAGACTATATATATAAGTAATACAATTTCATCCCACCCTTTTCTCAAATTCATCCCTATTTATTTTAGTCTAGGGCTCTGGATACACACTCTCTCCGTGATCTAGGCATGGTTCACTATATAAGTCTTTGAATCCCTCCAGATAATTAGACAATGTCTCTGAATTCCTTATTTGAGTGAAAGAGGATGAGTGAAAGAAGAGTTTATTTGGGCCTTATTTGAGTAAGTAAAATTTGGAATTGGAAAATAAGCCAATTTGACAAA
The DNA here is from genome assembly GCA_037957365.1 of Torreya grandis. Classification (NCBI taxonomy): domain Eukaryota; kingdom Viridiplantae; phylum Streptophyta; class Pinopsida; order Cupressales; family Taxaceae; genus Torreya; species Torreya grandis. The sequence goes on along the minus strand of JARHVA010000052.1, from coordinate 2,698,597 downwards.
AGTAAGAAGATACTACACCCACCATCAAGGTATTGGATGGAGTGATTAAGGATGAGGAGGAATGAAGATGGATTGAGTATAGATGATGAGGGAGTCATTAAGGGTGATGAGGGATGGTGAGGGTCAATGAGGGAGTGATAAGGGAGGATGAGAGAGTGATTAGGGATAATGAGGGATGGTGAGGGTTAATGAGGGAGTTATTAGGGGTGATGAGGGATGAAAAAGGAGTGATTGGGGATGATGAAGAAATGATCAAAGATGATGAGGGATAGTGAGGGTTAATGAGGGATTTTTTAGGGATGATGAGGGAGTGATTAGAAATGATGAGGAATGGTGAGGGTCAGTAAGGGAGTGATTAGTGATGGTGAGGGATGAGGAGGGATTAATTAGGGATGAGGAAGAATGATGAAGTGATGATTAGGGATGATGAAGGAGTGATTAGAGATGATGAGGGATGGTGAGAGTCAATGAGGGAATGAATAGGGATGGTGAGGGTAAATGATGGAGTGATTAAAGACAAGGAGGGAAGAGGAGGGAGTGATTAGGGATGATAAGGGATAGTGAGAGTCGATGAGGGAGTAATTAAGGATGATGAGGGAGTGATTAGAGATGATGAGGGATAATGAGCGTCAATGAGTGAGTGATTAGGGATAATGAGGAATGAGAAGAGAGTGATTGTGGGTGATGAGGGATGAGTAATAAGTGATTAGGGATGAGGGAAGGACAATGAACAAGTGAAATTAATATAAAGTGGTCATTTAATGTGTATAGATCATCAATGTGACCTATGTTTTCCCAATCACACTACTTTAGATGAAGTTTAAATTTATATTCCTTATACTTAACATTTATTTTAGTAAACCCTCTGCTAGTATACCATATACAACTACCAATATATCTTTTATGCCTTTTTTTTCAATGTGATAGGAACACATACGTGTTTAGGTTTGGTGGTTTCGAACCTAAATTTAATTAATGCAAACATGTTATGACCACAACACATACATGTTAAATAAAATTTCCATAGAATTATCTCCTAACTCTGTGCACATACCCACACATGAAAAGTGTGAATACTTGTCATGAATGAACTTAATAAAAAATGCAATAAAGTGGCAATAAAATCTCACATCTTGATATGCTTCTTTATTAATAAATTTCAATTAGAACTTTGTAGATTCATTTCCTCACACAAAACAAATCCATATTTTAAAGAAGTGATATACTCTTGATGCATTTATTATTATTTCCCAAAGATTCAAACATTTAAATAAGAATATGTCTACATAAACTATTGATAAATACACTTTTGTACCTAATGTTATTTTCACTCTTACCCCTAGAATGGTTTATAATGTCTTTTATTCATCTTTTCACACTTCTTGATAATATGTTGTGTTGATGCCCAAATTTTTCGATCATTTATTTTGATATCTTCTTACTTTAGTTGGTGCTCTTTCATTGAAAATGAATCATATATAACAATTTTTTGATTAAACGTTATTAATTCCTAATCCAAATTCAAAATACAAAACATTAAATAATAGCTTTATTAATTTTTTTCATTATGAATGAAGTCCTAATCATGAAACTATATGATTATAGTATCATCATTAGATAGAGATACATTTAATTTCCATCCTTCTAAATGAACTTCAAATATTTTCCATCATTAAAAATATAACTTCTTAACATTAGTATTCTTCATTTACTATCTCCATATCAGACATTAACAATGATTGGACCTAATGAATATTTAATCTATTATTTCCATAGATTCTCAACATGTGTTCATTGAGTGTTATAAAAATTAATGTTGAATTTGTTACATGTAAGATGGATTGCCAAAACCAAACAAGGAAGCTTTTCCTTTCATACAAAGGATTAACAATGGTAACTCTTGCATAATGACCAATAACATTATTTTGAAATGCATTGACAATTATATTGTATCCATCAACCTTTTCTCTAACACGGATTAAATTTTTTAATTGAATTGATGCTCTTCAATTTAGCCAAAAAAAAATCCCCACTAGTATATTTTTGTTTGCAATCCACCTAAAACTAATCTCATTATCATTCATATCTAAAAAAAAATGCAAGAAAAAGAGTTATTAATGAAATAAAAATTAAAGACATATTTCTTCATCATTGTTTCATCTTCAACAAGTATTATAAGAGAAATATCTTGTATACGAAGACTTTTTATTATATTTTAAATATGTTTTATTTATTACATCAAAAATATATTTGTATTCTCTTTAAATATAACTAAATTCCCTTAAAGTTGTAATAATAGATGATCCATTTAAATTAACATTAAAAAAATTATGTAAATGAAGACCATCCCAAATTTTGATCATTTCATATATTATAATAGAATATTTTGGAAATATTCAACCCTACTTATCTTGTAATAGATTTTAAATTACATACCCATAATGATTGCTTTCCTTTCAAATTTTTTAACTTATGTTAATTATACACATATCTACAAAAATTAAATGCATCGTTTCTTTTCACTAATTCATTTAATAACTTATTTCTTATTAATAAGCTCACAACCTTAGTTGTCTCCCAAAAATGGTTTTTAAGATTAATTCATAACACGTAAAAGAAACTCTAGAATTTTTTTTCAATTCACCTTTTGTTAAAAAAGTCAATCATCTTCCCTCTAGTGTGTCTATGGTCTCTCTTCATTGTATTAAGTTCTTCTTAAGCTTAGGATATTTGAAAAAAAATATATAAAAAAATGAATCAAATAGTTATCATGTTTTATGAATTTTTTAACATTGATTATGTCTATATAAATGCCATCAATAATAACATTGTAACCAAAATAATCAAATTTTCATCATGTATGACCCTCAATGTTCCATTTTTTCTATCTTTCTAACATCTAATAAAACTTTTTCATGGTATAATTTATTCTCATTATATGTAACTTTTAGTTTCCAATAATCCTAACACACATGAATAATGGTAAAAATTAACTTATATTGTTTTTATAATTTTTAATTAATTTATTATTTACATAATAAATTAGTCAACATAATATAAACAAAATATTGTTAACATAATGAATTATTCGATATAATATAAAATTAAATGGTGAATAAGTAATGGAAAACATTTGGATTTGAACTATTTGTACTTGTATATCCTTCTCCTAAAATTATTAAATTAGGAACTAAGATTTTGGAGAGACTTTTTTGTTTCCCATTGTTTGAAGTCTTCTTCAATGGCCCAAATAAAATAGTCATAATTAATACTCGACTTGTTGAATTTAGGTTATGTAACTTTGATTTCGCTTTCTCTAAAATTAAGCATTGAATTTAGGTTATCTAAATTTAATTTTACATGCTTTGAGATTGAAGTTATAATATTTCATATTGTAGGGATCAAATGCAAACCATTATTTATATTTAGTGCATTTAACTTTTACATTTTTATTATTCATATAATCTCCAATTATCGATTCAAAAAATTAAGAATGGGAATCAAAAATTTCCTAGATAAATTCAACATAAATATTGATTTCATGTAGTATGTTATGATGATATGATAGTTCAAGCATTTCTTGAAACTTGCACTATTATTTTTTATTCAAGTAAAAAATTAATATAATATAACTACATCTAAAGTTATATATATTGCAGGAAAAATATTTATAGATCCATATTCAAAATTACAACTATGACAATGGATTTTTATCATAGGTTTATCCCTTTTTAAATAAATTCTAAGACTCATAGTCTCATTTACAAGTGCGTTATTTAATTCATCTAGTTTGTACTTCTATATTTTCATAGCTTCAATATTTACCTTACTCTCTAGACTAAATGAATCAAGTTGATTTTGAAGGTTGGCATCCATCTTTTAACCTACTAAACTTAAAGTTTCCTGAATAAGTACTTCTGTAAGTGTATCTTTGGGTGCATTTCCTTTTATACTAAGATACTAATGATAAAAATACATGTTGTATGTTGATTTTTTTTTAATTTAAATTTCATTTACTACATGTTCTAATTCATCTCTATTTTTCTCTTGATCCTAATGATTGTTTATTCTACATCTCACTTGTATGCTTGCCTTGGATTAACAAGATGCCCCACTTCACTAATAATCTCAAATGTCAATAATAAAAGCACGTTTATCTCAATTTCACATTGAAGGTTAGCAATTGTGCAATCTTTAAAGTACTTTAGTATGGTATTTGTATTTCCATTTAGTATGGTATTTGTATTTCCATTTTGATATTTAAAATATATATCATGTATTTTTCAGCCATAATAGGTTATGTTTCCAAAACTTACTACTTTCAAATATTAAATTTTAAAAAGAATAATGTACAAAAGTGAGGAATATTATTTAACTAATATTATTTTATTTTTTTAATTATATAGATTATTAAGATAGAGAAAAAATTAATGTGCATGAGAGCTCATGAAATGGAGTGAGGAATATACAAATTAAGAGTAATAATTAGAAATTGAATATCAAAGATGAAGATAAAGAAGCAAGCAATATACATAATTTTTTTTTTTTTTTTTTTTTTTAAAACTTAAATCGGGGGGAAACCGTTACCGAAAAAATATATAAATTAATTAAATCAAGTGAATAATTTAAAATTAAAGATGAATAATTAAAATTTGAATATTAATAAAAAATAGTTTCATTTCATATATGGTGATAAAAATTAGAAAAGAGTTAGAAGAAATAATAATGGTGTTGAAGAAGCTGAGTACAAGGTGAAGATACTCATAAATGTAATATCTTCCTCAAAATGTTTCAATCTTGAAATTTTACAGTATTTATAGCCCTTTAGTTCACTACCATGGTGTGGTTAGTTTTGGGCCAACTCAAAGTTCAAAATGTCAAATATGGAAGCTTACCTACAACTATAATTGTAGTTGTGTGGGATTTTATGAAACTAGTTATGTTTGTTATGAAGTTAATCAAGTTTAAAATGAGTAATTATATATGTCTCCATAGTGAAAAGTTGCTTTATCATCAAAATGTTATTAAAGACATCAATTTTTTTTTAAATGAACTTGGGTCTAAAGCTTCTTGGCTATAGAAGATATTATTTTTTATGTAGTGTTGCATTACATTTAGTTGTGATGAGAACCATGTTCTAATAATAAGGATTCCTAATATGATCCCTAGATCCAAGGATAATCTTAGGTTGGTTGTCTTCATCAATGATAGATGCAAGGAAAATGTCATTATTTAGGCATAATGTTCTATTTAAAATTTCAAGTACAATAAATTTACATATTGTTATTATTAATGTCATGTTCTTTGAATTTTTTTATGTGCATTATAGATATTTCTATAGTCGATATGATTTTGGGTACTTGCAAGATTAAGGTTATTTTATGCATAGACTAAAGCATGATCCAAATAAATATAATAAGATTGTTAGGGGACTATTGGCAAGATTTTAAGTCGTGGTGCTTTCTTGAATTATTTATATGACTTGCCCAACTAGATGCAAAATAAAACTTGCAAAATTAGAGAAATCATGAGTTTAAGCATAATTATCCTCTGTGTTTGAGAGGGAAAACACCTTTGTATGACAAGGTTTTATGGGTTCTTGGTACTTTTAACCAAAAAGTATGAAAAGGCATCAAAAATGGAAGAAAGGAAAAAATTAAGAATAGAGAGAGAATGGAAATAAACTGATGGAAGAACGAGAAATCATTAGTAAAGTAAATACATAAAACTACCTAGATGACCTAGATTTATGGAATGAGTTGGACATTTCAACAATGGAAACTTGTATTTTCATAAAGTCAAGAAAGATAGACTTCAAATAAATGAATGAAGTACATCACTATAGGGGTTTCATGACATAAATTTATATGGAAAACCTCTATATTTCTAGTTGGAAATGAACATAAATTCTATGTTTCCTCCTTTCAAATAGGGTTTTATTTAGTAATAAATAGTCTGATTTGGAATCTTCCTTTCAGCACATAAATAGAAACTAGATTACATGTATATAATACAAATTCTATTCTATAGGGTTTCCAACACAAAGTTTGCAAAACTAAGATACTTTACACATAATCAAGAAATAACATATTTTTTATAAATTTATTCATTCATGAACTATAATACAGATTACACAAACAATAAATAATAGAAACCAATAAAGTAATTCATTCATCTTACATGTTTGCTTCCATTGTATTTATAAAACTCATCGATAATAAATGACTATACAGTGTAGCAACAATTCCTTCTCCATAAACTATGAGTAGAAGAAGTTAAATGACTCAAAGGTCCTATTTATAGCTTACAAAGTGGTTATTATAGGACATAACCACATTTTATGGCATTTCAAGCTGATGAAAAATCACTTTTACAAAAAAAACTAAAAGTTACAAAAAGGATTTTACAAAATCGTATGACTTAAAAGTTGCAAAAGTGACATTTCAAAATTGCACAACCTAAAAGTTGTGAAAGTGACATTGCAAAACTGCACAACTTAAAAGTTATGAAGTGACATTGAAAAATGCACTGCTGATAAGCAACATAGAAAATTTGGACCAACTTGCTTTTGTAACTACCTCTTTTTACACTAATTTACGTCGAAGAACTTTCGAAAGGGTAAAATACCCCAAATCTTTACAATTTGACAGGTTTGTTTTGTGCCTTTGGGTTCTCATGACATGTGGTTTTCCAAATTGACTCTTCAAAGCTTTCAACTCCTTCATGTGAGGGAATAGAGCTCATTTTTTTAGATGTAAAAACGTTCTTGATTGCAAAGAGATGTAATATCCTTTCACTTTATAATTCTACCACTTTCATACAACATTTCATTTAATGTATCTTGTACTTTATTTTGAAACCCTTGGTAATTTATATTGGAATGTACAATAATTAATTCAACTTGCAGCAACTGTCTGCCACCATTTACCATCCAACTTAGAGCACACTACCACCAAAGTGGATGAATAGTCTCTCCATTTCAGCCACTAACATCGAAAGTGCTGCCCACTACCACCAACCATCCCATTCAGTATCCACCTCCATTGACAGATGTTTTGTTTTTATCTGTCTAAAATATATTAAAGACCTTTATTTATTGAGGCAATTGTATTGTGTTTATCATGCACTTAGTTGCATCCCAGTATTATCTAGTTAAGAAAGCAAATCGATTTCAATGTTTGTTTGGGCCTCATAATGGCCATCAAATATTTCACTTGTATTACACATCAAGTAAATTGCATGCGATGAATTTCGTAGCCTGTGTTGTGTACAACAACAAACTTAGGAATGTTTTTAATTCATAAAATTGGTATCATAGCTGAAGGAGATGATCCTAAGAAGATGAAACTAAAGAAAAAGGTTAGAGCCACATTGGAAGATAGACCATATAGAAGCATGGAGAAAGAATATGCAAATCAAGGGAGAGACAATGACAAGAGGAACATGCATATCTAGCTGAAGTTGAGGTCAAGCCTCTATCAAATCCTCCAACTATTGTATGTTCATCCAACCAAATTTGGATAGTTCCAACCAATGACCTAGAAAGCACAGCCAACTAAAAGAAGCACCAAGCTGGAGAAGCACAATACATTATGGGAGGAATGTTGAAATCTAAAAGAAGAGATCATGACTTTAGAATGAGAGTGAAGTTGTCATCAAGGAGTATCAAAAGTTATTAATTGTAGATATGGGTGATGCAACTGTCATATCAACAACATCAACCATATATAAGGATTGGGATTGACACTGTCATTGCCTTTACTACCTACCAAATTAATGCATCTCATTGTGAATTAAGGAGAGCAAGTACATTGACACTTAACATCATATCAAAGTAGTTGGAGCAAGGGGAAGAACATCAAATAGCCATATAGTGTGATGGAGTCATACTGAGAATCTTGGGAGACACACCTTCTTTTGTGATATCAACTCTTTAAAGTCAAGGTCCTGGTGAGGCTTATAGATAGCATTATTTTATTTTGAAACATGATGTCAGGAGATTAGAATATTTTTCTATGGAATGCTTTTGGGATTTGAATATGTTAACTCCTAGAAAATAGTTGAGACAGTTCTCACCTTCCTCATTTTTGAATGCCTAATATCCTTGCGGTATGTCTAACCCAACCTTGTGGATACATCCTCCTTTTTATCCATTTTCTTGGACCTCTTTGTGTCCTTATATATGTGACATCCCTATGCTTGGGCCAGACATCTTTGTTGGATGTGATCCACATGACTAGGGAAATTTTAGAGGATTGTTTTCCAATATCTTTAAAAGTTAGTTCAACATGTCCTATTTGTAAGACTTGATTCTTCTAGAGGATCTCAAAATCAAAAGCATTATAGTGGCATAAATCTTTATCATTAAAATAAAAATTTGTCTTTACAACTATTGATATCGATGTTCTTTGAAAATATTTTCAACGACCAATACAAGAACATGAAGAGCATTTCAAGGATCCACAAAAGTGTCAATGGTTTAAGTTGAGGCCAAGTTAAGCTATAGGGGGGGCTCTTATTTGGAGCATTCTAGCCATAATCTGAGCCATGTAAAAATGGAAAAAGTGTAGTTTATGGTGAAGTCAAGGTCATAGCCATTGTTCGAGCTTTAACCAGAAACTCCTAACACCACCAAAGGAGAGTCATAGCCTACAATCATTCAGTTTGTATGTTGTAGCTTGTGAGGACCATGTAGAGACAAATATGGTCAGAATAATTTATATTAAGTGGAATAAATTAAGGGGGAGTGTTGGAATGTACAATAATTACTTCCACTTTCGCTGACTGTCTACCACCATTGATCGTCCAACTTAGAGCCCACTACCACCAAAAGTGGATGAACAGTCTCTCCACTTTAGCCACTAACACCGAAAGTGTTGCTCACTGCCATCGGCCATCCTACTCAACATCCACCTCCAACAAAAGATGTTTTGTCCTTGTCTATCTATAGTCTATTGAAGCCATCTATTTATTGAGGCAATTGTAATGTGTTTAGCATGCACTTCATTGCATCCCAGCGGCAACTAGTTAAGAAAGTAGAAGGCTTTTAGTGTTTGTTTGGGCCTCAGAATGACCATCAAAACTTTCACTTGTATTGCTCATCAAACAAATTGCATGCAGTGAATTTTGTAGCCTGTATTGTTTGTAGTAACAAATTGAGGAACGTTTTTAGTTGACGTCGTATCTTTATATTTTATCATTTGGTATTAGAGCAAATTCGAATCATGTTTTCTTGTTTTTCACATTGTTGTGGGTAGAAAACAACTATAGTCTTGTTCTCCACATTGTTGTGGGTAGAAAACAAGGGGGGCATATTCCAACAAAGGAGTGTGTTGGGTAGAAGATGTCAAAGTGGGGTTTTTTTTTTTTTTTCAGGTGTAAGATATGGCATGAAATGTGAGCAATTGAAAGCTATTCCAAGTAGTAGAAAGGAGAAGGATGTGAATATGGAGCACTCTGAATGGAGAATAAGGGTGTGAATTTGTAGCAAGCTCATGGATGTGAGGCCTTATCCTTGTGGTATTTGAACCACCATACACCGTCCTCCTCCACTAAAGACTTAACCAATCTCCATTCAACTCTCTTGTTGTCCTCCATGGCAGCCTTCATCTCCTTACTCACGTCTCCATCATCCTTCACAAGGATGTATCCATCTATGGGCTGCTCACAACTCATTTCCACACTGCTGTTCTGAAAATTCGAACTAGGCTCCAAACATAGAAGCCTCTCCGCCTTGTTTTCTTCAAAGACAACCTCCTTCTTCGCATTCACATCCTTCTCCTTGATACTGCTTGGAATAGCTTTCAGCTGCTCACATTTCATATGCATTAACATGCACTTCAACCACTTCCATTGTTTCCTTCATGGAAACCTTGAACTCCTCATGGCTGCTCTCTTCTTCTTCTATCCCTTCACTTTATAATTCTACCACTTTCATACAACATTTCATTCAATATGTCTTGTACTTTATTTTGAAACCCTTGGTAATATATTTCTTTTCTGAGTTTCCATTCACCATCTATTCAAATGAAAATTCCATACAGTGATACCCACATATGGTTATTGGCAGGATTTTCTCACCTCATCGGAAACCAGCATCGGAGATATTCCTTGCTTAAACACCCTTTGGAATCTATCACCTACGAAGCAGCTTACGGAACCTGCAGCCTGTCTAGCACCTCTCGGACTCTGATCATTGTTGAACAGACCTCAGAACCTGATCTTGTACTCATGCAACATTTGATAACAAAGCATCTCATCCACGTGTTAATGATGTCTTGTATTGGAAGAAATGAAATATATCTGAAGTGATTTCGTGTTTAAATAGAACCCCAGTGATTCAAATAAAAGAATGTAGTATGTATCAAGAGATCTCTTGTCGACAGATTCAATCGGAGAAAAAGTTCATGTAGTATGTATTTTTAAAAGTTTTCGATATAAAACGCTTGTAATAAACTGCACCTTCATCTTCAAACTTTTCTGAATCACAATCTCACTGAGTTGCACTCTCTCAAATGCAAGGTAGCTCAATCGATGCAGTTGGATTTGTATGTAGGACAAACTTTGAACACCACTCATTTATTGCTTTTCGTAACTCTTCTAGATCTGGTTGTATTTGATATGCTCAAACTTGAAAGCTATCTGTGTTACCTCCTTGTTCCATTCTAACAATTGCATTGTATAAATCCATTTTCCATTCCTTCGGATGTCTCAATGCAATTTCCTCTGATGCCAATCGAGAGTTTTAAACCCACCCCTCCTTGTCTGTAATTTCATTCAGATCTTTTTGACATATATTCAACCTCTCATTTATCTGCACCTGATTTCTCCATGATTTCATTAATTCAATTGTCGTACGTATTCTTACTGAACAAGTTCCTAAAACTTGGATCGGTAACACTAGATCTTTTCATTCGAGTCCAAATATCCTTCTCCAACTCTTGCACCGTTTCCCCGGTCAACTAGTTCGGCCGAGTTGTAATTTCTCCTCCATTCCTATTGGCCACGACCTTTGCCTTCCGGAGCACCTTTGATGATTCCATGAAGATCAAGAAGTTGTGTCTTAGCATCATTGCAATGTATGACACCAGGAATAAGTGTGTGTTGTAAACTCGTGTGATGTTGCCTCTGAGTGTCTTGGAGTTCCAACGCATGTAATGCAGGAGGCCGGAACCTAACACGTGCAAGAAAGGTGGCGGAATCTACAAGAGTTACAAAACAATGGCACAGATCCGACATATGCCGTGTAGGTTCTTGTAGTCCGTTGAGATCAAAGCAGAGCTCAGAGTCTGCCTTTGAAACTTTGTAATCTGATAAATGTTGAGCGGGCTTGATAGACTCGTTTTAACTAATAAAAAATCATTTTGAAGTTTGGAGACTTTGATGGGCTTTGAATGCCAAAATAACATTGTTTTGGTTCCGTCGAAACTTTCATGTTTTGGCCGAGTTTCAAAAGTCACTTAAGACTATAAAGGAACATTTCAATATCCTACAGACTTGTATGGCTTATCACAGGACATTTTAGAATAATTTAGAAACTCATAATATCACCACAGATTTGTTGAGCCTTCAATGGCCTTTCAGCATTAAGAATGTTTACCGTCAAAACTTATAACCCGTGCAAATACCATTTGGTCTCCCAACGCCAAATGAGACTTCTTGAAAAACTTTTTGGACGTTATTCAAACCTGGCCGAGCTTGAGAAACCGATGTGCAACCGATTGAAATCACTTCGAAGTCTCAAAAACCTAATCATGATTTCAATGACCACTTTGAACTGTAAAAGAACATTTCAATAGTCTTTGCCGCTTAGTATTCTTCTAGAAGTGTCTCTACTGCCAACAAAGGATCAAGCATTCCAAAATACATAACCATGTCTCATAAAGATTTGCTACACATCAGGCATGTATAATGACGACGAGTATATGCCCAAAAACATGTTGAATGCATAAAGTGCTCGAAACCAAGGACTTTCACTGGGTCACTAGATGTAAAGATAAGATCATTGAAAATAGAACAGTTTGAGCGACATTAATGCACTGAGACAGTCTTTGACATGCAGGCATTACAATTCGTATAAAAGAAGTAATTAATACCAATCCCCTTGTCAACCCGACATAAGTTGCAAAACAAACAGCGGTAGATGTTCCTGTCATCATCAAAGAATTTGTATATGCTGCAGAAAAAGTGTGCCATGGAAAACCCTTCATAATATGGAGTAGCACAGGTTGGTACAACCGCCTGGATATGCAAGCACTTCATGCACGTCATATCTTTTGTCACCTTCTTGCCCATCAAATGGTGGTTGTCTTCATCATGACACAATATACAGGTGTATAACTGGCCACAACAAGCAGCAAGAAGTTTACAATTCCTATTATAATGTTTTTAACCAAAACAACTTTGCTCTATATAATTGGCACGCCTTTAAGACTTTTCAATTCACCATCTTTATTAGTATGTTCAAAATCAAAGTTATTCTCTTTATAACTATATGTTTCTGTCAAGTAATTCAGTTTTCCTGAAATCTCCTCATTCAAATTAGATGTATCATGATCAATCTGAGATAGGCAATCTACCGCCATTTGCAATGATTCTGCAGTACTTGAAGGAGGCATAGTCTGGTGTTTGGTTAGCAAATATTGAAGATCCTTTCCACCACTCACTCAACCATTCATCAAACAATGTATTTCATGTAGCATTTCCCAAAATATCTAACATCTAATTCCTTTCCTCTTCTGTAAAAGTTTCTGTCACCCATGACATCCTTGTCTGCAGTCATTCAACACCTGTAGTTCCAATTACCTGACCTAAATCTTATCTTGTTCATCTACAGAAAAATAGGTGTCAAATAATGGACACAACTCAATTTATTTATGGTATACGTGAAGATCCAATGATATTCGTAATGACTTGCACATGCCTTGCAACTTTGTAGAAATAAGGGTTCATGTTTCAGTATCTGATCTCCGGGTGGAGAGGTGTTGGCATTTGATTCTAAAGACAGACTATTCCTATTCCAATTCTCATGCAACTCCAAAAGCTCAAAAATAACAATATAAATGTCTTCAAAAACCTTCTCCTCGTGCTTGTGGTCAATGGTGTATGAATGACTTACATTATGAAGAGCCTCTTACAGTGTTTTTTCTCACTCGGGAAAACTAATGGTTTAGGAATTGAAGGTGGGGATGGTGTAAGTCTTGATCCCATGACTATCTCCATCTTAAATGTTGAACCAAAAGAATCTGGATCTTAACCAGTGGATTTGGTTCCTATTACGAACTACAAAGATGTTGCATCTTGTCCACTTTCTGATTCCACAGTCATTACCAAACCTGAAAATATAGATGGATTTGAGGCTGTCCCCCAATCTGAGACTGATTCAATAGTTGTATCTAAGTCTTCAAATAATACATCTTCTCTTCTTGAATCTTATTCAGAAACAAAATCATGTATAAATTCTCTGAGAGTGGTGGAACTACTAGTATGCTAAAACTTAAAACTAATGCCACATTTCAAAGTGTGGCTATGGGGATCTTTATTGTTTCACCTATTTCATAGTCAAACTTAGTGCATTTATATATTGATTCCCATAGCGTTGAACCAAATTTGGAAGAGGAAGAAAGTTCCATGGAAAGATAATCAAATGTTTATAGTGATTCTGATCACACCTCTCGTAAAAGTAGTGCAATACCAAAATCTACACCTCTTACAAAACTTGTGTTAAAATAATATTTTTGAACCTTACCTAATTCCCAGCAAATGACAGGCCACCACCAACATTTAATTCACCCCCTTTCAAATTTCAATTTTGGAGCCCATTTTGTTTTAGGGGGAAAATCTACGGAGTAGGTAAGAATGTCAGAAAAGACAAAAATGAAAAAAGGAGAATGTATTGAAGTAAACAGAATTAAAAAAGAAGCAGCAGCCTGTAGAAGAGTAGCAACACGGGAAAAGGAAAAATAGAGCAGAGAACAAAACAGGGGTTTGTGAGCAGAAAGAAGAGAATGTGCAGTTGAAGATAGTTGGAGCAGCAACAGTCTATAGAAAGGAACAAAATAAAGTAGTAGCTTAAAAGGAGACAACAATCCATAGCTAAAGATATGATCACATAGCAGAATAAGGGAAAAACAGAGTAGCAGTTAAGGAAAGTTTTTTTTTAAAGGGTATTTTGTGAGTTATTTTTGAAAATAACAATAGCTGTATATGTAAACAATTTCAAGGTTTTTAGATATTATATGTGTGTGTTTATTCCTCCGCATTTTCTATCTCCCCTGCTTTATTTCCTTGGTTGTTATCTTTTTCCTTCCCACCTGGGCCTATAGATTTTTTGTTATTTTCTCTCTACATAGCTAATAGTGTTGTAGTATTTTTTTCAACAACTGGTATCAGAGCTGTTAGTGAAGGGCAGCCAGGTTGTGAGTGCATTCAGACATGGCAACATGAAGTTCAAGGTCTTGACTGCAACCCCCCCCATGTTTGATGGGAAAAACTATGATGTGTGGAACATCAAAATGAAGATAATATTCAACTCTCAAGAGCTATGAGAGTTGGTTGAAGCTGGGTCCAATGAGGTTGCAGACATGGCAGCTTTCAATGCCTTAACTCAAACACAAAAGAATGTGTTAAAGGAGAATAGGAGGAAAGATGCCAAATCACTCAGCTACATACAAATGGCTTTGGCTAATTTAATCTTTTCTAGGATATCAACAGCTGTCCATTCCAAGCAAGAATGAGATATTTTGCAAAATGCATATCAAGGGAGTGACAAGGTGAAGCTTGTCAAGTTGTAGCTCTTGAGAAGAGACTTTGAGACCCTAAAAATGAAAGAATATGAGTCAATAAATGACTTCTTCACAAGAACTATGAACATAGTAAATCAAATGAAGACATGTGGTGATACCCTTGAAGACCATAGGATCATTGAGAAGGTGTTGAGGAGTCTTCCAATTAGATTTGACCCTATAGTGGTTGGTATAGAAGAGTCAAAGGATTTGAGGTAAATGACGGTCGATGAATGAGCTAATGGGTTCTTTGTAAACCCATGAACAAAGGTTGAATAGGTCAGCCGCCTCCTCCCATGAGCAAGTATTCAAGACCAATGTCAATGTGAAAGGAAGGGGGAGAGGATCAAACAATAGAAGAAGAGGAAGAACTTTCAGCAGTCAAGATGGTGGAAGACATGGCCATCAAGAACCACATGGAAGAGGAAGAAGGAGCAGAAACACTTCTAGAGGTGGATCTACACAAAAGATTGTGAAAGGAGGAAGCTTGTTTATAACATGTAACATTGTTGAGCAGAGTGGCAAGGAGACATGGTACTTGGATAGTGGTTGTAGCAACCACATGAGTGGGAACAAAGAGATGTTCCACCACATAGATGAGATAATAAAATCAGAGGTGAAGATGGAAAACAATGATAAGGTTCTTGTCATGGGCAAGGGAAGCATTTCAATCTGCACCAAGCAAGGTGATAAAAGGCAAATTCATGATGTTTACTATGTATCCAGGTTGAAACACAACCTTATCAGCATAGGGTAGCTTGTGTAAAAGGCATACAAGGTTAGATTTTAGAATGGTGAATGCATCATCTTTGATAGGAGTGGTTGCAATAGAAAGATAGCAACAGTCAAGATGACAAGCAATCAGATGTTTTCATTGAGAATGTAAATTAAGCTCACAACAACGTACAAAATAGTGATGGTAGATGAGCCTACTCTTTGGCATCTTAGGTACAGGCATTTAATCTTTGGAGAGTTGAACCTTCTTCATAAGAAGCACATGGTGAAGGGGCTACCCCTTATAGAGCAACCAAATAAGATGTGTGAAGGATGCATATTGGGGAAGCAACATAGGAGTGCATTTCTAGTCAATAAGGTATGGACAGCTAGAGCTCCATTAGAGCTGATCTATTCATATTTTTGTGGTCCAATGAAGACCCCCTCCCTATCCAAAAATGTCTATTTCATGACATTCATAGATGACTATAGCCAAAAGATATGGGTGTACTTCTTGAAGAATAAATCAGAAGCATTTGAGATCTTCAAGCATTTCAAGGCCATGGTGGAGAAACAAAGTGGTCACTACATCAAGATTTTGAGGATGGATAGAGGGGGAGAGTATATCTCCAATGAATTCATGAATTTTTGCAAGGATCATGGCATACCGAAGCAATTTACAGCTAGGTATACACTGCAGCAAAATGGTGTGGCCGAGAGGAAGAATAAGACCATTCAAGAGATGGCAAGGAGCATGCTAAAGGCAAAAGGTTTGCCTAATAATTTTTGGGCTGAGGCTATAGTAATAGCTATGTACTTGTTTAATATTTGTCCATTGAAGAGTGTAAGGGATGTGATCCCTCAAGAAGCATGGAGTAATCAAAAGCCAAGTGTTAAACAACTTAGAGTGTTCGGTTGTGTAGCATATGCACACGTACCCAAGCAAAGAAGAACAAAGTGGGATGACAAAGGTGAGAAGTGTATTTTCATAGGGTATAGTGACCAATCAAAGGCATACCGACTGTACAATCCCATCACCAAAGATCTCATAATCAGTCAGGATGTTCAATTTATTGAGCATGAAGCTTGGGAAGAGAGACAAGGAGAAGAGCATGTTGAAACAAGCGATGGTGGACCCTTCATTGAATCTAAAATAGCAAGTGGTATAACCACTAATGCACCAACATGAACCTCTATTTCACAAAGGGTTGATTCATCTAGTGGAAATAACCATCAAGGAGGTCAAGGGGTTGTTCATGAGCCAACATCCTCCTCCTCCAACTCAAGTCAACATCAAGTGAAGACAAAAAGCTTGCAAGAAGTTTATGAACAGTCAAGGTATGAACAAAATGAGGATGAAACAATGAATTATGCACTCTTTCTATTAGTTGATCTAATCTATTTTGAAGAAGTAGTCAAGGACAGTAAGTGGTGTGAGGCTATAGATGAAGAAATGCATGCCATAAAGAGAAATGACACATGGGAGTTAATTGACCTATCAAAAAGAAAAGAGGTCATAGGAGTTAAGTGGGTATACAAGACAAAAACTACTCCTGAAGGCAAGATAGAGAGGTATAAGGCAAGGTTAGTGGTGAAGGGATACAAGTAAAGGCTTGGATGTGATTACAATGAAACGTTTGCACCCGTAACAAGGCTAGAAATTGTAAGGACAATCATAGCCGTTATTGCCCAACACAAGTGGAAGGTGCATCAAATGGATGTGAAGTCAACATTATTGAATGGAGTTCTAGAAGAAGAGGTCTACGTGGGACAATAACCTAGATATGAGATTCTCAAGCATGAGAACAAAGTATATAGGCTAAAAAAGGCATTGTATGGGCTCAAGAAAGCCCCAAGTGCATCGTACAACTGTATAGACTCATACTTGTTGAGCAATGGTTTTAGCAAGAGTGCAAGTGAACCCACACTATATATCAAATCATGCAAGGAAGGTATGTTATTTATTGTATTGTATGTGGATGATCTAATATTCATCAACAATGCAAATCAGTCCATTGAAGATTTCAAAATAACCATGAAAAATGAATTTTAAATGATTGATTTGGGCTTCTTGAAGTAATTTCTCATGATAGAAGTCAAGCAAATGGATGAAGTCATATTCATATGCTAATCTAAGTATGCAAAGGATATTTTAGAGAGGTTCAAGATGCTGGATAACAAGCTTGTGTTCACTCCAACGGAGACAAGTCTTAAGTTGTGCAAAGATGATAATAACAATAAAGTAGACCCCACATGCTATAACAGTCTAGTGGGAAGCCTAATCTATTTAACTACAACAAGGCTAGACATCATGTATGCAATTAGCCTCATATCAAGATTCATTGAGATGCCAAAGGAGACACATTAGCAAGCTGGCAAGAGGATATTGAGGTACGTGAATGGAACAATGGATTTGGTGTTTTGTATGCAGTAGTAGATGAGTTTCAGCTTATTAGTTACACGGACAGTGATTGGGCAGGCAACTTTGATGACCGAAAGAGCACTTCAAGGTATATATTTCATCTTGGGTCAGGAGCAATATCTTGGGCTTCAAAAAAATAACTGATAGTGCCACTTTTTGCAGCTAAAGTAGAGTATATAGCAACCAATGCAGCAACATGTCAGGCTATATGGTTGAGAAGGATACTTTCTGATTTGCATGAGGAGCAACAAGGAGCTTCTATAGTCTATTGTGATAATGTATCATCCATACCATTGTTAAAGAACCCCATGTTTCATGGAAAGAACAAAAACATTGCAATCAGGTATCACTTCATTCGAGAATTAGTTGAAAATTGTGTCATAGAGCTTAGTTTTTACAAGTCTGATCAATAGCTAGCTGATATTTTCACTAATCCTTTATCTAAAAACACTTTCATGCATTTAAGAGGAAGGTTAGGGGTCATAAATATAGCAACATTAGGCCTACATAGTGTTATGATAACTCCAGAGTCTTACAATAGAGCTACAAACTCAAACAGTCTAGCTACAAACTCTTACAAAAAACTATGGACTCCATCAGTCTAGCTATAGACTCCTACAAAAAAAACTATGGGCTCCATCAATCTGGCTACAGACTCCTACAAAAAAACTACGGACTCCATCAGTACATCTATAGACTCCATCAATAGATCTACAGACTCCATCAACAAAACTATGGACTCCTACAACAAATCTATGGACTCCATCAAAAAAACTATGGACCCCATCATAAAAACTATGAACTCTATCAACAGAGCTACGGACTTCAATAATGAACCTTTGAACATGCACAGAAAGGATGCAAAAGCATTTTTTAAGTTTAAAAAAAGGTTATAAGGAGGTTTTGGAGACTGAGAAGGGTCTAAGTGACCATGGTAGGAAGGTCAAAAATAAGGGGAAGTGTTAAAATAATATTTTTGAATCTTACCTAACTCCCAGTGAATGACATGCCACCAATAACATTTAATTCACCCATTTCCAATTTCAATTTTGGAGCCCATTTTGTTTTAGGGGAAAATCTATAGAGTAGGTAAGAATGTCAGAAAAGACAAAGGAAAAGAGTAGAATGTATTTAAGTAGACATAATTAAAAAAGTAGTAGCCTGTAGAAGAATAGCAACATGGGAAAAGGAAAAATGGAGCAGGGAACAAAATAGGGGTTTGTGGGTAGAAAGAAGAGAATGTGCAGTTGAAGATAGTTGGAGTAGCAACAATTTGTAGAAAGGAACAAAATAAATTAGTAACTTAAAAGGAGACAACAGTCTGTAGCTAAGGATATGAGCACACAACAGAACAAAGGAAAACAAAGTAGCAGTTAAGGAAAGTTTTTTTTTAAAAGGGTATTTTGTGAGTTATTTTTGAAAACAACAACATCTGTATATGTAAACAATTTCAAGGCTTTTAGATATATGTGTGTGTTTAGTCCTCCACATTCTCTCTCTCTCCCCTGCTTTATTTCCTTAGTTGTTATCTATTTTTTGCCCACCTTAGCCTATAGATTTGTTGTTATTCTCTCTCTCCTACAAAACCAATAGTGTTGTAGTATTTTTTTCAACAACTTGTCATCAACCACAATTCTTCTTTAGATATTCCTTCTCATGTTTTTTTAGGGGAATTGGAACAAAACATCACTATGTAAACACTTCCTTTCCCAAATTAGGCAACTAAAAATACGCTACTTCCAAATCCACCTTTTCAGCGTGATGAACATGTTAGTGTTAGGATTGAAAGATTTAGGAGTTTTAATTTTTTGGCAACAATTGCCTTGTCCATTAGGCAATGGAGTCAACATCTTCAATAATCTAAAAAAAATTTATTGTCTTTATCATTAAAACACCTCCAATTTTCTATAGGATTGCAATTGGGGGTGTTATGAGAAATATAAAATTTCACAACAATAGGGATACTAATAATAATCATATAAAAATAAAATGAACAAATTGAAACACAAACATTTTATAAGATAATATGACTTGTGGGATAAACCATTGTATGAAATTGGAATGACTTTAATTTGATTTTTTTTCATAAAAGAAACAAAGATCAACATACATCTTGAATCCAGTGACATCAAAAGAAACCCCAAGGTAGAAGAACATGTTCTAGATTAGAATATTCTCAAATTAGAATTCTGCCCTTCCTACCTACCCACCCAACAAGCTCTGGACCATAATAGCAGTCATCAAATAAGAATTTAATGTAACACGTTCCAATTTAAAATTTGCCAATCGTTTATAGTTTCGGGGGGAAAATCTGTGGTAGGTGAGAAGCCCAACAAAAAGACAAAAAGGGAGAAAAGACAAATAAAATGTAGGAGTGGCAAAAAATGTGCAACAATAGTATCAACAGGCAATTAGGGAGTGAATAGAGCCTGGAGAGTTTCTTCCAATGCAACAACAAATTGTAGAAAATAAGGGAAGTGGTGAGAAAAGGACAAGAAGTCAAAATAGAAGTCTATTTGTGAGTTTGTGTATATAGTTATAGTTGTTCATAGGAGAATAAAATTAGATTGTAATAGAAGTTTTAATCATGTAAATATATGTATTTGAGTGATATTTCTAGCCCAACTCCACCTCCTCTATTTTATTGTTTCAATATGCTATTTTTATGTATTTCCAACACTTGTTTTTTTTTGTTAGCTTCGGTACAAGTCTAGAGTTTCATTTATTGGATTTAATATTTATTTGAAGCTTCATTATTTGTGTGTTTATGCTACCCTTTTAATCCCTTGGGCCTATCATTTTCCAACAATTAGTATCAATGCCCTTAGGTTATAAGCCCATTTAGACATGGCAACATGTAGTTCTAATTCATGGAAACATCCCATTACATTTGATGGAAAATTTTTATGATGTGTGGAGTATCAAGATGAAGACCATATTCAACTCTCAAGAGCTATGTGTGTCAGTTGAAGGTGGATACAATGAGATTGTAGACCAGGCAACATTTAATGCTTTATCTCAAACACAAAATAATGTGTTGAAGGAGAATAGGAGAAAGGATGCCAAGGCACTCAACTACATACAAATGGCATTAGTTGTTTCAATCTTTCCTAGGATAGCAACAATTGTCTATTCTAAACAAGCATGGGGCATTTTACAAAATTTCTATTAAGGGAGTTATAAGGTGAAGCTTGTCAAGTTGGATCTCTTAAGAAGAGACTTTGAGACATTGATGATGAAGGATAATGAGTCTATCAATGACTTCTTCACAAGGACAATGAGTATTGTCAACCAAATTAAGACATGTGGTGATACCCTTGAAGATCATATGATTATGGAGAAGGCATTGAGGAGCCTTCCAATCAGATTTGAACCTATAGTGGTTGTAATTGAAGATTCAAATGATTTGAGGTATATGATAATAGATAAACTAATGGGTTCCTTGCAAACCCATGAACAAAGGTTGAATAGGTTAGTCACCTCTTCCTATGAGCAAGCATTCAAGACCAATGTGAATGTGAGAGGAAGGGGGAGAGGAACAAACAATAGAGGAAGAATAAGAACTTACATCAGTCAAGAAGGCGGAAGGCATAGCCATCAAGATTCACATGGAAGAGGAAGAGGAAGGAACAAAAAAACTTCTAGAGAAGGATCTACACAAATGTATGAAAAGTCTAATGTTCAATGCTATTATTACAAGAGGTATGGACACTATTCTAGTGAGTGTAGAAAGGATTATGACATGAATAGGCAAAATTCAAATTTATCCCATGCACAAGAGGATGAACCTAATAGGAATGAGAAAGGTGAAAACTTGTTCATAATATGCAACATTACCAAGCAAAGTGTTAAAGAAACATGGTACTTGGATAGTGGTTGTAGCAACCACATGAGTGGGAATAAAGAGATGTTCAACCACATTGATGAGACAATAAAATCAAAGGTGAAGATGGTAAATAATGAGAATGTTCCCATCATGGGTAAATGTATCATATCTATTTGCACCAAGCAAGGTGATAAAAGACAAATTTAAGATGTTTACTATGTACCTAGGTTCAAACACAACTTAATCAGCATAGGGTAGCTTTCAGCATAGGGAAACTTGTTCAAAAAAGATACAAGGTGATATTTGAAAAAGGTGAATGCATAATATTTGATAAGAGTGGTTGTAATAGGCAGATTGCATCAGTCAAGGTGACAAGCAACATCATGTTTCCTTTGAGAATGTAAAGTGAGCTCGTAACAACATTTAAAACTATGGTAACATATGAGTTTACTCTTTGACACCTTAGATATGGGTATTTTATCTTTGGTGGGTTGAACCTTCTTCATAACAAGCAAATGGTGAGAAGGTTGCCCCTAAAGAATAGCCAAACAAAGTGTATGAAGGATGCATATTGGGGAAGCAATATAGGAGTGCATTTCCTATGGGTAAAGTATGAAGAGCTACAGCTCCTTTAGATCTGATCCATTCATACTTGTGTGGTATAATGAAGACCCCCTCCTTATCCAAAAATGTCTACTTCATGAAATTCATAGATGATTTCAGTTGAAAGACATGGGTGTATTTTTGAAGAAAGAATTGGATGCATTTAAGACCTTCAAGCAATTCACAGCCATGTTAGAGAAGCAAAGTGGTCACCACATAAACATTTTAAAAATGGATAGAGGAGTAGAGAATATATCTAATGAGTTCACATGAGATAAAAAAGCAATTTACAACTAGGTATACACCATAGTAAATGGTGTGTCCAAGAGGAAGAATATGATCATCCAAGAGATAACAAGGAGCATGATAAAGGCAAAGGGTTTGCCTAATAAATTTTGGGTTGAGGCTATAGCAATAATTGTAAACTTGATAAATATTTATCTAATGAAGAGTGTTAGGGATATGATCTCTCAATAAGCAAGGAGAAATTGCAAGCCTAGCATTGAACATCTTAGAGTGTTCGAATGTGTTGCATATGCACATGTGCCCAAGCAAATAAGAACAAAGTGGGATGATAAAGGTGAGAAATGTATATTCATTAGGTATAGTGACTAATCAAAGGCTTGTAGATTATATAATCTGGTCACTAAGGAGCTCATAATCAGTCGGGATGTTCAATTCATTAAGTATAAAGATTGGAAAGAGAGACAAGAAGAAGAGCAAGCACAAATAAGGGATAATGGACCCTTTATTGAATTGAACCAGCAAGTAGTACATCCACTCATGCACCAAGTTGGACCCCTATTTCACAAAGGGATAATTTATCTAGTGGCAATAGCCATCAAGAAGGTCAAGGAGTTATTCATGTGTCAACATCATCTTCCTCCAACTTAAGCCAATGCTTAGCTAGGACAAGGAGATTGAAAGAAGTCTATGAGCCATCAAGGTATGAGTAAAATCATGATGAAACAATGAATTATGCTCTCTTTTCATCAGTTGATCCTATTTACTATGAGTAAGCAATCAAAGATAATAAGTGGTCTGAGGCAATGGATGAAGAAATGCATGTCATAGAGAAAAATAAAACTTGGGATTTAGTTGACCTTACAAAAGGAAAAGAGGTCATAGGAGTCAAGTGGGTGTACAAGGCAAAAACCACTCCTGAAGGTAAGATAGAGAGGCATAAGTCTTGACTAGTGGTAAAGGGATACAAGAAAAGGCATGGACGTGACTATAATGAGATGTTTGCACCTATAACAAGGCTAGAAATGATGAGGACAATCATAACTATTATTGCTCAACATAAATGGAAGGTGCATCAAATGGATGTCAAGTCAGCCTTCTTGAATGGAATGCTAAAAGAAGAGATTTATGTGGGATAACCACTCGAATATGAGATTATCAAGAATGAAAACAAGGTATATAGGTTGAAAAAGGCATTGTATGGGCTCAAACAAGAACCAAGGGCATGGTAAAACTAGATAGATTTATACTTATTAAACAATGGCTTTAGCAAAAGCAATAGTGAGCTCACATTCTACATCAAAGTAAGCAAAGGTGATATTTTGATTATTATTTTATATGTGAATGATATAATACTCACCAAAAATGTAAATCAGTCAATAAGAGAGTTAAAATAGACAAGCTCTAGAGTCTCACAGTCTAGCTCCATACTTCAACAGTTCAGCTTTAGACTTCGACAATCTAGCTACGGACTTCAACAATCTAGCTACAAACTTCGATTGTCCAACGATGAAATTTGACAGTCCAAATACATACTTTGATAGTTTAGCTCTAGACTTTGATAGTTCAGCTATGGACTTTGACATTCCATCTACAAACTTCAATAGTCTAGCTACGGACTTTGATAGTCCAGCTCTGGACTTCAATAGTCCAGCTCCATACATGCATATAATGATTTCAAATGGATATAGGGAGGTAAAGAGAAGCTACAAAGATGTTTTTAAGGCTGAGAAAAGTTTAGTCAAACATGGTGAGAAGGTCAAGAATAAGGAGTGTTGAAATATTTGATTTTGCCCTTCCTACCTACCCACCCAACAAGCTCTGAACTATAACAACAATCACCAAACAAGAATTTAATGCAACAAGTTCAAATTTAAATTTTTCCAGTTGTTTGGAATTTGGGGAAAAAATACATGGTAGGTAAGAAGCCCAACAAAAAAACAAAAAGGGAAAAGAGACAAATAGAATGTAAGAGTGGCATAAAATGCATAGTATTAGCAACAAGCAGTCAAGGAGTGAATAAAGCCTAGAGAGTTTCTTCCAACACAACAACATGCTATACAAAATAGAGGAAATGGTGAGAAAAAGACAACAAGTTAGAATAAAAGTTTGTTTGTGAGTTTGTGTATATAGTTGTAGCTATTTATAGGAGAATAGAATTAGATTGTAATATAAGTTTTAATCATTTAAATATATGAATTTGAGTGTTATTTCTAGCCCAACTTTGCCTCCCTTATTTTATTGTTTCAAAATGGCATTTTTATGCATTTATAGCACTTTTTTTTTGTTAGCTTTGGTATAAGTCCAGAGTTTCATTTGTTGGATTTGAGATATGTCTGAAGCTTCACCATTTGTGTTTTTATGTTTCCCTTTTGATCCCCTAGGCCTATCATTTTCCAAAAAATTTCCCAATACTAGAGATCTTATTGGAAACAATGACATTGATGAGAACTTAGTAAATTCCTACTTGAATAAATTAATATCATCGTTTTGGTCCAAGCAGGAAAAAAACATGGAGATTAAGCAACAACTTATGGCAATGTCACAAATAATTCATGAAATGATCATACCCCGATATAGGAAAGGATAACAATGTCAATTTTAGTTCCTTTAGACTCACACCAAAGGCAACAAATAACTTCCCCTGAGAGTGAAAAAGATTACTAACCTACCATTGCTTATCATGGAATATCTTCTTGAAAAGTCCACAAGCGAAGACATTTGCAAGATGGCAGGTTCAACTTATAGCATGGATATTTTTTAATTGTCATGGAAGGATCTAATAAACACCATTATTCAAGTGTGCTACTAATATTTCTATTTGTTTTTTTTTAATTTTCATACATGCATTCACCATGACTATGACTTTTTTTAGGAATTATTATTCTTTGACTATGATTATTTTCAGGAATTATTATTCTTATATGACCTTAACTCATGCACATTGGTGAACAATTAGATAAAGGAGGACATACACAACACACAAGTATATTTAAGCATTTGTTAATGTGGGGTCAATAATATACAATGTACATGTTATTTATAAATATACCTTATGATTAATCATCATAGAAAAAATAGTTATGGGTATAATTATCTGATAAAAAATTGGGATAATAAATATTCATTTAAGCACTTGTATGTCATCCCACAAAAATAAATAATCCATTAAAAAAAAACCTAAACTAATCAAATCCTAATTACTTATAACCAAAATGACTATTTTTTAAATATGCAGGATTGACACGATCTTGGTGCTCTTAAAATTTGGATAATTGTGAATGATGATCAACTAGGGGAAGTGGTGCATGGGAAATATTTTGAGCCCTCACTGAAAGACGTTGTTCAACATTACATCGATGGAAGGTGGATTAAAGACAGAATAATAGCTCTATATCTATCTCCATTTCTGATCAAATAAATCTTACAAAAGCCAAAGAGAAAACCTCTACATTACAAATTTAGAGGGTGCAAGCACAATTGAAAAACTATATGATAAAGGTGTAATAATAATTACATACACTTCCACATCCTTTTATAATTCCAAAGAGGAGGAGAAGATCACTTGAAGGAAGTGGTAATACAAGTTATGAAAGAAGAAGAGTAGGAACATGGGTATTGGCTGAAACAAAAATAACTTCAAGATAGGAGGAATAAGAAATGAAATCAAAAGAATACACAACATACACAATATGAAGTTGGTGTCAAGCTTAAGATAATAAGGAGGATGTAGAGAATTGGATAAAAGTTATTATTAGAAACATTTTGAAAGAGTAATTTAATCAACAAAAGTGCAGGAAAAATGATTAAAAGAAAGTCAAAAGAGATGAAATAATACATTTGTGTGGAATAGGATTGAGGGAGCATAGAATAGGAGGAGAATGCATATTACTAGCCTCATATAATAAATATCCTACTATTATGTTGTCCTTATACATAGAAACATTATGAATGTAATATACTATCCACATTAAGAATGCAAAAAAAAAATCTACAGTACCACTATTAAATACTTTTATATCTAATAACATATCATTTAGGTTTATACAAAAATAAATTAGTATAATCCTTATAACTTAAATGATTGGCTTCTTTTCACATTCACATTTACAATTGCCTTCTTTCTCATGGAAGGCATTTTTGGTTGTACATTAATAAAGTATTTATAATCATCATCCACAAGACCTCAATATTGTCTCGGATTGTTACATGCAAGTGAAACAAAATGTTATACAATTATAATAGATTCTAAAGTCTTATGTAGTTGTTTATAAAAGGTAAAATAAATATGAGACTTACTTATAAACAAGGTATTGTTCTTTTCCTCCTTCCAAAGTTATATCATTTGATACACAAAAGCAATAATTTTGAAGCTCTTTAAAAATAACTTTTCTTTTTAAATATTCTTTACTTTAATTTAATTTTAATAAAAAATTATATCATTATAACTATTTTTTCAATTTAAAATATTTTTGTAAGGAAAAAATAGAAACTTGCCTTTTGAATTTATGGAATAAATTTATTATTTTCTTCATTGAACATTTACTACTTCTCTATTCAAAGGGTTCAAAGGGCCAATTTTTTAAAAAAAAAATACTATGTTTTAGAAATTTATTTTATTTTATTAACTTTATTAACATTTATTTATATAATTTTATATTTATTTCATGAATCATTGACATGTCTCTTTAATAATTGATTCACATCTATATATAGTATTTAAAATTTGTGTTCAATAAAATTATTAATAGAAATATATTATTTATCAATATTTATGGATTTTGAATTTCCTTTCTTTATATAGTACTTATTGATATACTGGTACTCAAAAATTGTTTAAATAATACCCCTATATGATTGCACATTATTTCTATCATCTTCCACATGATAACAACACATTATATTGAGGATACATGACTCATAATGCTTATAGTTCTAAATAAAGTTATATGGTAGTATGGATCCCTCATGTTTCCTCTTCTTGATTTTGTCTCTAGTCTTCCCTTATGGGATTTTTTGATTCTTTAATTGTTTTATGTCTTATAAAATTCTTTTGCCCTTGTCATTTTGAGTTTTTATTAGTATATAACTTGGTATGTTTGTGATTATCTACCTATTGATAGAGATTATATTTCATATATTTTTGTTGCTAATGATATTGTCGAGACAAATGCATAATCTACATCGAATATGTGTATATGCATATATTTATGGATTCATAGTAGGCTTGGGGAAAATTTTATGCTCACTTTATGGGCATTTTGGCACATCTCCTAACTTCACTTTAGATTTTAGATTTTGTGATTTCATGTATCATATTGAGCTTTCATGTGATATTGTATATTCTACTTTGTCTTACCTATTGCATGTACTTTTATGTGCTTGGTTATTTCATGTGTGTTCATATGCATGGTATACTTGCTATAACTTCAATATTGATTTGCGGCTTTGATTCTAGTATGCTTGATATGTTTGCTTCATGTGCTTATTGTTTGGTGTGCATTATCTATTTTTTCCATACTTCATATGTGTTTATTCCTTGTATTTGTATAATTTTTGTGTTGCTTGTATTTTTTTTCTTGTCCTTGCTTACTCTGTGTGTTCAGATCATTTTTTTCCTCTATATCCTTTACACAAGGAATTGCTTGTTATATGGGCATGCAATTTTTTTCTCTATATAATTTGAGTGTTGCATGCTTACTTTATTATTAGTGTGACTTCCTTGATTTATCTACTTACTCTGTGATACTACATGATTGGTGTCATGATCTACATCATGCAAATGTTTATTATTGCTTGATATGTTCCATGATCCATATCATGTATCTATTTAGAAAAAGGCTTCATGTGTGTGCTTTACATTGATACATTTGATACTACATTGCTTGTATTGTAGCATACTACCTTAGTGCTTCATTGATTACACTTTTCCCATGAGAGACATATCATCCTTGTGTTTATACATTACTCACATGCAACCCACTAAGGGCATATAGCTTATGTACTTCATTGATTATATTTTTCCTATGAGGGGAATTTTTATATTGTGCTAAGATTGATTATACTTTTCCCATTTGGGGAATCTTATATGTGTGCTTATATAGATTATGTAACATGCCCTTTTGGGTAAAATTATTTATAACATTCATGCTTTCATGATGATATATTATTATGTTGGACACTAGCATTTTTATTTCATATATTCTACATGATGCTCATAGTCATTTATTTTGAGATATTGTCTTCACAAGTTAGCCCACATATCAAAATAGGGGAAAACATTATCCATTATTATTTTTCTACATCCAAGACTCATGACAGTTACACATTATTTGTTCTTCTACACAATGACGATGATAAATTGATGTTTCATGATGTACACAACATATGATATTTGTTTCCATCATGGGATATCTTTAATTCATTTTATAACCATATTCTCTTTTATTTACATTAGATTTTATTAGCTCATATTTTTTATCACTAAAAAATTACTCATAATGTATGTAGGATTTAGCATAGCTTCATATATTTATATTTATATAAGGGCATTTTTGCATTTTCTGATCAGACTAGGTGCATCTTTTTAAATTTATATTTTTGGATTTCAATAGGATATATTAACACAATTATATGTGCATATATTATTCTCTTAAAAATCATAGGAAACGTTCTCCATATTTAGTGATACTAAAGACCCACATTGGAGTTTCTACCAAAAAACTAGGTATATCAGTTTCAGTTCTCCTCTTACTTATTTTAGTAGGTCATTAATTACTTAGACACTTATACTAGTGCACATGTTCTTCACATTTTTAGATGGGCACGTGTTTTTATATACCATGACATATGAGCATGGATTCATAACCTTCCATGGTGGAAATCAGGTGATCTCTCTATCCTTTTACCTTCAATGCATTATTATTTCTATATTGACTTCAACAACTCTTACAAGTTTCATGTAATTGAGGCATGTTCTCCAAACTCAGCATGTAAATTTAATTATTTTCATTTTATATGTAATCACACACACATATAAACTTGGGGCATTGTGTAGACACATGATTCTGGTTTGGTGATGAGTAGTAGTTGTTGAAGTACAATTTTCTAGGGTGCTTGTATATTTGTCGATTAGTGCTTCATATTATGCTCTTATTGGCACTTTTCCCCTATATTTTGGCTGTATTCTACCATGTTACCCTATGATTCATTTGTCCCTCATATTTCTCTCATTCCTACCCTAGTTTATTAGATTTTGGGCCTATTTCTCAAAAAATATAATGTATAATTATGGGGCATCATGTCTATATATGTATGGTTCTGGGGAATCATGATTGTATAGTGTATGGTTCTAGTGTGGGCCCTTGTGACCCATATTTTTGGTATTTTGTGCCTTGTGTTACATTTTATTAAAATTTTCCCACCCATCATGTGTCAGCTTGCATGTTAATTTTATATTAATATTAATTTGAGTCTAAGTCAATAAATGCACAGGTGCATTAGTTTATTTAGGACAAAAAAATTGAAAGCAAGAGCCAAAACATTTATTGAATGAATCTATTTTTGAATGTGTTATATCATAATTCAAACATTTACAATGGATTTGAATCAATATTTGAAGCATTTATTTCCTTGTGCTAGTTATTCATTTTAGCATGAAAATTCATAGAGGATTAGGGCTTGCATCCACAACTTTCAAAATTTTATCGACTATAGGAGATTAATAATAATGGATGGATAATACAATCCACCCATTTACTCTCCCATAATTTATTGGTCTATGATGAGTTGTTAGGGTTGCAATGAAGGAGATCAATTTCTTATAAATTATCACAAAATTTAAGAAAAGAGATTGAGGTTTTTAGAGCCTTAAAAAGATGAACGACATTGTAAAATAAATTTTCAAAAATTCACTATTGGAAAAAAAAATTACTAAAAATTTATGGGTACATCTTCACTTTGCACTAGAGTACACTTGGAAAAAGTCCCTTAAATTGTCTTGAATTTCTAGGTTTTGTGTCTAGACATATTTTAGGCTATCTTTATATGATGATAGTTCCAATATTCATGAAAAAATAGATGTTATTGTAAAACCCAGTCTTATCATTTATTATTATTTCTAGATTATTATTTTATGTAAAATAAGTGTGATTTATTGTTTTATTTTGTTAAATATGACTAGGCTTAGCAACAATGTTTAATGGATAGATGTGATGCATTATGCCATAATTTGACCTAGATCCATTTATTCATATCCATATATTTTAATACATGTGGTTTATAATATATGTAATGTCTACTACAATCAATCATATTGTGTATGTAATAATCTAAACCATACATGTAATGCACTGAATTATGTATCTAATTTCTACAAGTTGATAGAAAAATGTTAAAACTAATAAATTTGATTTTGATCAAAGCTTTTATTCTTGATTTTTGAAGATATTTTTTTATAATCTTGACATTTTTATACCACACTTTTTTTGGAGGAAATATACCATTCATCCTCCTTTGTATGTAAAAAAGTTATTCTTCCTAGGTATAAAATATATAGGAAATATAGAAGTATTAATTGGATTAGATTTGGAATAAAGCTGAGAAGATTACAATGTTAACACTATAAAATTTTGATTAAAATATGTCACAATTAAAGTTTCCTTTAAGTCATTTAAGTTCACCTTAAAGTTTCCCAACAAGATAATTTGAAAGCTACATTTCATCCCTAATGTCGAATTAAAAGTCAAATAATTGTCTTAAGGCCATACCTAATGCTAAATTTATATTATATAAATAAAAATTCAATATGAAAATGAGTTAAATTATTCCATAACATCACTCTAATGCCACACCAATATCACTTGTGAATTTCAACCAGGTGACATTAGCGGGTGATGTTTAAGTTATGTTATGGTTGACTTTAGGATGATGTTGGAAACTTCATCCTTGACAATGTTTCTAATGTTTTTAATGTCACTTGGTGACTTAAGATCCATATTTTCATGTAAATTAAAGTTTTTCACTAGATCTGAATTTAATTTGAACACTAGGTCCAACTTTAAGTTCATCACTAGGTTTGACTTTAAACCCATCATTAGGTCTAAATTCAAGTGCAACATTGGGTTTGACTTTAAGGCAGGACACTAAGATGGGATTTAAATACAACATTCAATCCAAATTTAGTTTGACACTAAAAGATACACTAGGTGCTACATAAAGGTGATACTAAAAGTGATATTAGGTCTGCCTTAAAGGGGACTTTAAATACGACAGTAATTCCAACTTTAAGTTTGACACTAGGTCGATTTATTTTGTGACTTAAGTCTGAATTTAATTGTTATAATTATATTAAAAATAATAATTTTTGGATAATTAAATTCATTTAATATTATTAATTATATTTTTATATAGCCAATGATATATGGGTGAGTTGGTTAAGTGGCTTGGTTTTTTCAAGCCCCACCCAGGTTCAAATCTCAAAAATGACATATGAGGTTATTTATGGTTGTTGGTTATTCTCAAGGCCAGTGGTGACAATTATTAGTAATAATTGGCATACATATGATAATATTTGGTATACAGGTGGAATTTAGGTAGTTAATAAATCATATGGTGATCTAGGCCCCTGATTATGTCCTAGATCAATCCACACTCTGGTCAAAATATGTTACCTAGCAAATGTGTGTGTGTGTGTGTACATACATACATACATACATACGTGTGTGTGTATATATATATATATATATATATAATGTGTGTGTGTGTGTGCGTGCGTGCGTGCGTGCGTGCGTGCGTGCGTGCGTGCGTGCGTGTGTGTGTGTGTGTGTGTGTGTGTGTGTGTGTGTGTGTGTGTGTGTGTGTGTGTGTGTGTGTGTGTGTGTGTGTGTGTGTGTGTGTGTGTGTATTAGTTACTTTAACACTAGGTTGGCATAATTTTTGACTTAAGTCTCCCTTTAATCTTTATAATTATATTAATAATATAATATTTTTTAGTTAATAACAATTATTTAATATTATTAACTATAAAATTAAGTTCTTATATTATACAATTATAATCATATACTTTAAATTTTAATGTCAGTTGTAACAGTTTAGGTAAAAATGAAATATAATGTTTTAAGTAAAAAATGAATACAAACATAAATGAAACATATAAAATAATAATAATAAATTAAACATAATTATGAAACAACACAATACTAAAGAAAAATTTATAATAATATCATCAAAAAATAGTAAAAATTCATAATGCCATGATTGGCCTGAGATATTAGGGTCATGAACCTAAACTACATTATCAAACCCATAATCCCAACCTTTAGTAAGATCACTCTCATTCACACCTTCCCAGTTGTCCCTAGTGTCAATAACCCCATTGCCTAAAGTTGTTTGGGGCTAAGAAGCATCACTTGAATGAGAAGAACCCCAATAGTCATGATAATCCCACTCATAATTGGACTAATTCTTCCACTTACAATTAGATATGATTTTGTGATTGGAGTTATAGACACACAAATTAACATTTAAGATAAAATGGTGAACTTATGATCATAATTTTTACACACTTAGATCATGCCTTATTCTAGGGCCTTTCAACCACTTTCTTTCACTTTATGTGTAGATGAACAATTCTTCTAAGCAAACCAATGACCCCATAATATCCTTATTCCTCATGTAAAGTATTTTAGGCTCACCCAAAGACTATTCCTGGTACTGATATCTATTTTTTATGCTCCTTGGATAACAACACCCTAATTGGACAACAAGACACTGCTCTCTTGTTTGATTCCACTGCTCTTGTCCTCCCACCAAATAATGACTAATTTCCAAATTTAAAATTTGTGTAACAGGTCATCTCACAAGTTTAGCAAGCCCCATTCCAAATAATTCCAAAAATATCACAATTAGTCCACATTTCAAACCATTTTACACATAATAGGTTTCCAGGCTGAGAAACACCAAAATTATAATTTCACATTGAGATAAAATTCCATATTTCTCCCAATTCTGATTACATGCATCCCTAGTAGCTCTAGCCTAAAGTTTAAATACAATTATAAGATTACAAGCCATGGTTGAATCACTTAATTACACTAGGATTGCACCCATATGTAGCATCTTTCATCAGTATTTCACACACACCACTATAGCATGAGATAATTACATGTATCTTGATCCCTCTTTAGAATATCGGTATGTAGGTAGAACTCAACACAAGGGGTGTAGAGGTCAAGCACAACTTTAACTATTGTTAGTAGTATAACATGGATATAAAATTGTAGAATATAATTGTATGACACATGTGCACTTTGCAATACTTGTATATCTTTTTGTATGCATTCGACACCTAAATGCACATAAAAAGTATATAAAATGTGAAGATCCTATTTTTTGTTTGTAGTGAAATTTTAGAATATGAAGTGACATAACCTTTGTAATCTCTATATATAACATTCATTTGTATCATAAAAAGGTTATGAAATGTAGATATCCATATATATATATATATATATATATATATATGATAATGGTTCTTCTTTATGTTTACACATGTTCCTTTACATAGTTATTCTTTGTTTTCCTATAATATATTATTCATTTAAAATGCTGAATGTTTTGGGTAAATTAAGATTATGATATCATGTTAATTCCTTGACAATCCTTCACCTAATTTCACTTTAATCTATTATAGTTGCTTATGTCACTATATTTTGTATTGTGCTTCACACAAACAACCCCAATTAACATGTTCTGATGAGTTTTATAAAAACCTCTACTAAAAATAGTACAATGAGTGTGGAACATAGAAACATGGTGATATGGTGCCTAGACAAAGATTTGAAGTGATGGTTGGATGAGAGAATTCAAAATTTCACAGAAGAGGAGGGGAAAAAGATAGAAAGCTTTGTGAGAGAATTCATAAGTTGGCATATACATGCGATATATTCAAAATATTTTAGTGCAAACTAATTGAGTTGTTAGCAACATGGTTTTTGAGAATTGACTATTTTTGCTTCAATTCGAGACAAATAAAGCACTTTGTTTGGACCGAGGAAAAGATAAAATAGTTATGAAATCTAGACATTAATTGGATGCATGCAATATATCATTAGATAAAGACTAACATTGATAGATATACTGCTTAGTTTATTATATAAGGGTATATCACATTCAAATTTGTGATAGATTTGTATGTAAGATATATCATGGGAAAATATATGTAGTGGCCACGTATCATACTGAAAATATTTGTCATGGAAAAGGCCATGGTGCCTATTTCGACTAACATGGAGTATTTTCTTTGAGAATTAGGGTTGTGTGTGATAATGAATTGAATGATGGATAACTAATAAGAGAAACATGAACTTAAACCCATAATATGGAGGACACATATAAGTGTAATGAAAAGTGAATTCTAGGACTAGAGAGAGACAATGACAACATAAAAGATGGAATAACTATAATAATAATAATAATAATAATAATAATAATAATAATAATAATAATAATAATAATAATAATAATAATAATAATAATAATGTAGTTATGAGTAGAAGTAGAGTAGAGAGTTTAGAAGATAAATAAGGAATGAGATATCAAGAAAGAGCTAGATAATATGAAGAGGATGAATATGAAGAAATGAGAGGGTCCATGAGAAGAGAAGGCATAGATGAGAGTGTAGAAATGCATAGAGATTGGAAAAGTGGCATGGAAGAGATGGAAGAAAGTGGAAATAGAGAAGAGCAGATATTAGATCAATAATAAGATAGTTTTAAATCACATTTACAAGGGAGGATATTCTTTGAAGAAGAGAAGGAACAATATTTTGAATAAGTTATGTTAAGTCACTAGAGTAAAGTAAGTTCAAGTTTAAATGAAGCAAAATTCAAAGACATGGATCATTCATTTCAAGGTACACATCCCCTATGCCTAATTTATCAATAGAAATAAGAATAAAAAGTGTAGAAGCTGGTAAAGATAGTTTGTGGTTTGATTATTTTATAGATAAATTTGGGAAATATAGCGAAGACACCAAGATAGTGTTGGATAGGAATAAATTTATTGAGGATGGATTTTGAGTTACAACAAAATTTTTATATGTTGGAAAATTCTAGTCCATAATAGCCACTAGTTTTAAGCGTGAACATAGGAAGCATGGCTCTCCTTACATGATTTTTTGTCACTTTGACATTGTATGATGAGTCTACTAACCCCGACTAGTATCTGTTAACCTAAAAAATGAATAGGTAGATTAAAAAGGTAACTACAAATGATGTGAATAAGTGTGAGCTCATAAGAGCCTTAACAGGAAGAGCTCTAGTTCATATGTAAAAGGAATGATACCAAAC
The DNA here is from genome assembly GCA_037957365.1 of Torreya grandis. Taxonomy (NCBI): domain Eukaryota; kingdom Viridiplantae; phylum Streptophyta; class Pinopsida; order Cupressales; family Taxaceae; genus Torreya; species Torreya grandis. The sequence continues at coordinate 2,662,657 of JARHVA010000052.1, read as the reverse complement.
TAAGATTTTAGGATGTCAAAGACCAGTTGATAAGATAATTTAAAATGAACAAATGTATACGTAAAATAATCCAAGATTTAAAATAAATTCATCAAAATTTTGGAGAGTCAATATGGGACTATGATCACAGATTCTTTGATATAATGAACAAAGTGGATTTCCTATTTCAAGATATAGATAAGATTGTAAAGTTTATAGAGGGTCTACAACCTCATATTAGGTTTTTTATTATTCAAACCCAATTCACTTGCAAGTCTGATGCTAGATCAATTTCACTCTGGGTGAAAAAGATGGAAGACTATGTGGAAAGTTCACAGTCTACTAAAAAAGTTAGCATAACATTGGATGTTATTTTACTCAATATGGATCAGATGTATGAAAGTAACAAGCCCAAGTTAAGATTATGGTGTATGGAGTATGGAAAAAAAAGGGACACCATAGGAATGACTTCCCAAAAGTTAAAATATAATTATATGAGAATTATCAAGTAGTAGGACATTATACCATAAAATGTCATCTCTTACAATAGTACACCCAACAATCATAAAGTTTATATTGAAATTTATTTAAGTCTCACAATCATGGTGATAAAAAAATTATATCTTTCCAACAATTGAAGTAATACATCACCAATAATGTCTTCATAATAGTTGCACAACAATTCCCTACCATGAAAACTAGGATTCCAAGCCTAGATGTAGAAATGACCACTATGACTCTATATCAACCTCAAGGTTAGGTAGGCTAGACACCATAGTCTCTATAGTAACAAACATGATAGACTCCACCCATCTCCTTAATATTAATAATCATGGAACACTACATCCCCCAAACAATAGTCAATAGGATGGACCTTATCTTCTCCCCAAAGGCCATATGGGGGATATGAAAGTCAAAAAAAATAGGGGTGGGGTTTACCATAATGACAAGGTAGATATGATGGTCATCAACAAAAAATTTGGGGTTTTCAGTAGAGACAAGGTGGATATAGAGTTTTCTATCAAGGTAGATACCAAGGAGGTAATCACAGATAATATGAATGATAGGGTTGTCAACTAATTTTTTGTTATTTATGTGGACAGTAAAACTAATTCACATGAAATTATCAACTAAGCCTTAGAGTCAGATGTATTACATTTATTGTAGAGTTTTGGGACAAAAACACACTCAATATTGTATAATCTTAGAAAAATAGATAAAAGAGAAACTTGTGTGAAATGTAAACATGGTCAATTCACACCTATAGGATCTTCCATACATACAATTAGTTTTTCAGCACCATCATGTATAACAAGGATTACCACCCTTAAATATGTTTCATGATTAGTAAATTAGAAAGGTGTAGTAGGATAAATATCCTAATCTTATAAGAGAAAAGTGTTTGATGTACTAGGCAACCTAAATGTTTTAGAATAAACAACACCAAAGTACATTGAAATTGATGTTGTAGTCATTAATGCATAGATGTATTGTCAAATCATGTGAATTATAAGGTAGGATGGATTGGTTACTTATTTGATAGATCTAATTAAGTTGGTAAGCACTCTACAAATGAAGATATCTCATAGAACATCATAAATCTCCTACATAATTTGTTAGACTATGCACAGAGAGGTAAAAAGCCTACTGACAAAGTAATTTGGTATTTGAAGAATAATAAAACTTGGGATGTTGACTCCTTCATGGATATTGAATTGGTAGGATATGAGGTCCCAATTTTTGTATTTTATTTTTGAAGCATAGTTAATATGATCCATCGGTCCACATGGGAAGCTATTGGATGACCAAGTCTCAGTTATAATCTAGTAACACCAAGTCTTGTAGACTATGGGAGTGTAGAACCTATTGGTCAGTTAGAATATGTGTAAATCAAAGTTGTTGACCTAAGCTTTCAAGGTTAGTTCGAAGTAATTGACGTGAAGAGTGATGAAATTCACTACCCTGTGTTGATTTGTAAGAAGTGGACTTATGATGGTTAGATGTTTATTAATACAATGCACAATCAACTAGAGGTGCACTAAGGGGATAAAATTATTATTATACCCCTAAATAAATCCAAGAGTGAGACATAAATCATACCTAAAGAATTAAATTCACCCTAATACTATAACAAAAATAATTGGTTCTAAGTGGGCACATAATCTAAGTATCACGCACTGCAAATTGTAAAATATCACTTTTATTATTCAAAAATAAAACCTCTATAATAGCTACAACAAACAAAACAACTTTCATCTAGACATATGCTAACAAAGGCACAAGTTACATAATTTCAAATAGGAGAGTGTGAATCATCTTTTGTGCAATTGTTAACAAGGCCCGAAGTAGATTTGATATATCAAGTAGGTACAATAGACATGGATTACACCAAACCCACTTAGGAAGGTTTTATACCATGGGAAGTTACATTTTTTTTAAGCGGGGATTTAAATACTCATATTTTGAATTACGTAAGAAGATATCATGAGGTGAGACCAATGTGAATTGGTTTTCTCTATAGAGTGATAATTACCTCAATATTTTACAATTGAGGATTTTGGCCAATTTATTTCTAGATTAAAGCAACATGTTCCAAATATATATCAGTGAGTTAATGTGCTCAATTATTCTTTAAAGGGTGTTACTAATACATGGTGGATAATACACAAGTCAAATCAAGTACATTAGGAAGATGTTTGTGAATTAATGTGAGCTCTCTTTTAAATAGCACTTACGATCATGAATTAGTGGAAATTTTCTTAGAAGGATAGTGTCCTAACATGCATAATCATAAATGTGTAGATGTGTGGTCTTAGTAGGGTGTAGAGACTAGATAATGGTTACATGTATTCAAGCATAATTTATCACCTATTAGCATATCCTGCCACATGCATCAAGAATACACAAGTGAGACTAAGAATTGACCACATGTCCAACAAGACTTCATTCAAACATTTGACTTTGAAGACACCCTTGGTAAAATAAGCCCTTCAGAAGTTGAATATCATCCCATGCCATGGTTGAGCAGAGGATATTAGTAGTACATAAGACTATGCTTAGCAAGAGGAAGTTGCTAAGGCTTTGAATGCAACTCTTCAAAACTATAAGGACAATAAACATAAAGAGCAATTTTTTATAAAACCTTATAATAGAATCATCAATAATGTGGAACAAAATGATTATAATGATAGTGATGAGGACTTGTATTTTAAGGGATCCTAGAGCCAAAATCATAGACCAAACCAAAGATCAACAATTGCAAATTCTTATTTTTTAGGAGCAATAAAGATAGAGAAAATTGCAAGACTCAATTCCAAGTGACTCAAAAAAAAAATACCAAGATCCATTAAATAAATTGGTATGGATTTTGGGATAGAGTTTGATCCAAAACTTGTGACTTTAAGTGACTAAAATATGCATAATAAGATTTCACAAGGACTGAAACTATTGTGAGATAATCAAGTTGTATTTCTAAAAAAAATCATAGAAGTAAAAGGTGTAGACTCTTCATTAGGGAAGATGCACATAGAGAAAAAGGAGTGTGCACAAGCTATGAAAAAGTTCCCATATATATTAAACCCCAACATGAAATTAAAGGTAAAGGCTAAACTAGATCAAATGTAAGAAGCTAACATTATTATCTAGTGGAAAAAGTAGACTAGGTTATACCAATGATGGTGCAACCTAAAAATTCTAGATAAATCAGAATATGTGGGGACTATAGTACACTAAATGATGCTTACATTAATGATCCATTCCAAAATCTGTTTATATATAAAGTCTTAGAGTCAGTCATAAGACATGAATTTTATTCTTTTAAATATGGGTTTGGTGGCTACTATCAAATCCCAGTTGTATCAAAGATCAAGCTAAAACCACATTTACAATAGAATGGGGTTATTTTGCATACAAGGTAATGTGGTTTGGCTTGAATAATGTTCATACTATGTTCTCCAAGGTTGTGATCATTGCATTCAAACACTTCATCCATGATTTTATAGAAGTCTATCTAGATAATTAGGTTATTTTTTATTTATTCAAGGAGCACCTATCTAAGTTATAATTGATTTTGGAACAATGTTGAGATCTATGTATTACATTAAACCTAAATAAATGCTCATTATTTAAAACTTTTGGTGTCCTTTTGGGTCATATAGTATGCAGTGATGGGATTTTAGTTGACCAAGCCAAAATCATAGTTATTATGGTTATGCCACCTCCTACAAGTTGTAAAAAGGTATGATCATTCTTGGGTCATACATGATACTACAGGAAATGTATAAAAGGATAATTATCTATATATTCTCCCATGGAGAAGATAATATGCAAATACACTAGGTTCAAATGGACTAATGAGTGTTAAACAATGTTTGTTGATCTAAAGCAGAGACTAGTAAAATCTCCCATATTGGTATTTCCTGACTGGAACAAACCATTTCATGTCCATGTAGATGTTTCAATACCTATGGTAGGATTTATTCTAACACAAAAAAAATATGGAATATTAGACCATCCCATTCAATTATCAAGCTCAAAACTCTCAGCTTCAAAAAAAATTACACAACTACAAAATGAGAAGCCTTAGAAATGGTGTTTGCACTCTAGAAATTTAGACACTACTTTCTAGTAATGCCATTTGAATTTTTTAATAATCACCAATATCTATTATATCTAGTAAATAAGTCCATATTAGGAGAGATTATATATAGGTGGATAATGTTATTTCAATAATTTTAGTTTAGAATCAATGTGAAGTGTGGGAGATAAAATTTGGGGCTAGACCATCTGAATCGAATATGCAACGGAGAGGAACCTGGATAAATCCAATATGAATCAATGGATGCCCATTTATTTTGAGTCTTTGTGATCCCAAAAAACATGGAAGACATAGCTAATTTAATTGAAAAAGGAATTTGTCATGCACACTATGTAGAAATGGATAAAAATTAGTTGATCATAAGACCCATTCCATTTAGCATCATTAATGGATTTGTTTATAAAATGGGAAAATAGGGCATACTGCCTAGAGTAGATTTAGAGCATGGACGACCACAAATTCTTCAAAAGACACATCATGGAATTGAAATTGGACATCTTGTATGAGAATCTACTTGGAAGAAAATACTAAAAAGTGGCTTGTGGTGGCCTACTCTCTTTTAGTATGTGCACCGAGTAGTAAAACATTGTGACATATGTCAACAGATGGGAGGACCTAATCGTATAGATGAAATGTTGTTAAACCCCATTTATTTGAGTATACATTTGAGAAGTGGGGAATTTACTTTGTAGGAACAATCAATCCCCCATTAAACATAGTCATGTAAGGTATATAATTATTGCCATAAATTATTTCACTAAATGGGTAAAAGCTATTACGACACCAAGTTACAACACTAAGGACGCATCCAAATTTTTGTGTGAGAATATTATAATCAAATTTGGATGTCCTGTCATTTTTTTTAGAAATAGAATAATTCACTTCCTCAATAATAACATAAATATATTAATGGACAAGTTTATGATATTGCACCACAAAATCACAACATATCGCCCAAAAGCCAATGGGCAGGTATAAGTCTCAAACAAAGTCCTTGGAAAGATGCTCACAATAATATGCAATGTAAAAAGATGTTAGGAAATAATCCAAAGTATGTGCAAGAAAATAAATGTGGAAATAACAACTAAAATAAAATGACAAGAGTAACACATTACACAGAGAGTTTACGTGGAAACCTTGTAAGATGCAAGGAAAAACCATGGCAAATGGTAGTTGTATCTTTGTATTAACTTCAAAAATCTAGAACAAGTCTTCCTTTTCAACACACTCTCCTTAAAATGCTATCTTTCAAGCATACAAGCTTTTCAAATTTATTTTTACAAACTAGAAAATAATGAATTATTTTCTCAAACTTCCACCACACACTAAACATTCTATCAAACCTTCTCATTTAATATAAATTGTAATGAATGACTTATGGATAAAGGAAATGAAGGAGAGAGAATAAAAATGTGCCACACCCATGTGGAAACACTATTTATCATGTGACCTTCCTCATATGAGTCTAAAACCTAAAGAGATTGGATGATGTCATCATCCACCTTTGCTCCAACAAAGACAAACTTGCTTCCCAAGCCAAACAATTAAAAATTCTTTGCCTTTTGACTCAGTTAACTTGATTCCCAAGCCAAACACATGTGACTTTAGAAAATGGCATCCCATTTCCTCTCTCCTCACTTTTCAACAAATCAAGATGCTTTGTGGGTCATGCCATGTCCCACTTGTGCCACCTCATACGTCTAGTCACCTGGGTCCCACCATGGGCCCACCACCTAGGCCCCACTTGTGGGTCCCACTACCATGTCACCTATGAATAGTGAAAAGTGAATAGTGATATATGAATACTAACATTATCCTACTTGAATTCAATATACATAGGATTTTCCATACCGTGTATCCTACCATCTAGTTGCCTACCATGTCTGATGATGCCTTCATCTCAATTTCAACAAGCCCAGAGAATTTTTGCACCAATCAAACTTCTCTATCCTGACCAACATTATTAACATGTCTATAATACTCTATTCAGTGTCTACCTTTGATAACATGATCCTACCATCCTCCACCATGCTCTTGATGAAGTGGTACTTGATGTCAATATGTTTCATGCGATCATGAAATGTTGCATTTTTCACCAAGTGAATTGTGCTATGACTATCACAATACAAAGTAATCTTTCTTTGCACCTCCATGAAGTCACCCAATAACCAATCTAACCATATTGCCTCTTTGCAACCTTTATTTACAACCACATACTCTACTTCAGTGGTTGATAAAGCCACCACTAGTTGTAACTTACAAGCCCAACTCACAGCTTCACCAATAAAAGTAAAAACATATCCTATTGTAGACTTTCATCCATCCTTATCACCACCAAAATTAGAATCTAAAAAGCCTCTTATCTATAAATTTACCCCTCCATATCAAATTACAACATCTAAAGTGCCTATCATATATCTAAGTATCCACTTCACTGCAGACCAATGATCCTTTCTAGGATTTTCCATGAACTAGCTCACAACTCCCACTACTTGGGAAATATCTGGTATTATGCTCACCATAGCATACATAAGGCTCCCTACTACTAATGAATAAGGTACACTGGACATACTTATCTTCTCCTCTTTTGTATTAGGACATTGCTTGAAAGATAACTTAAAATGTACAAGAAGTAGGGTACTAACTGGTTTGGCATTCTGCATATTGAACCGTTGTAGAACCTTCTCAACATATGTATTTTATGATAACTAGATCTTCTTATCTTTCCTATCCTTGTGTATCTTCATCCCCAAAATTTGGTTTGTTTCTCCTAAATCCTTCATCTCAAATGTCTTAGCCAATTGAGCCTTTAAATCATTGATCCTCTTCATGTTGGGGCCTGCAACCAACATGTCATCAACATATAGTAGTAAAATAATAAAGCTCCCATCATTAAAATTTTTATGATATACACAATGATCAACTTCACTTATGCTAAATTCTTGGCTCTTCGTGAAGGTGTCAAATTTCCTGTACCACATTCTCGGTGCCTGTTTCAAACTGTACAAAGATTTCTTCAATTTGTAAACCATGTACTCCTTTCATTTTACCTAATAGCCCTCAAACTGATCCATATAAATCTCCTCCTTGAGATCACCATGTAGGAATGTTGTCTTCACATTGAGATGATCTAGCTCTAAATTTTGTGAAGCTACAAATACAAGTAACACTCTTATAGTAATCATTTTTACAACAAGAGAGAAAATCTCATTGAAATTAATATATGATGTATGCCCATAACCTTTTGTCACCAAATGAGCTTTATGTTGTCTGACAACCCATCATTATTTTTCTTCAGCTTGTGCACTCACTTGTTACCAATACTCTTTCTTCTAGGTGGGAGATCCACAAGCTCCCATGTCTCATTCTTATGGAGTGATCTTATTTCCTCCTCCATGACTTTCCTCCATTCTTTTGCATTCTCAGATTCTCTAGCTTCCTGAAATAAACTAGGTTCACCCATATCAGTAAACAAAGCAAAAGATGACTAAAATGCAGGAGTATACCTTTCTGGAACCTTCTTGGTATGAGCGGGCCTTCCAACTTATGGTTGTTTTACTTGGTGTTCTACTTTCTGCTCTAAATCAAACTTGCTCTTTTTCATTCTCTCCTTCCTTGACTACTTCAACTAGTACAACTTCAGGTGTTTATTGTACCTCCTTCCATTTCATGGATTTTTCATTAAACACAACATCTTAGCTAACAATAATCTTGTGGTTAGTAGGATCCCACAATATATAGCCCTTTACAATATCTCTATAGCCAAGAAAAATACATTTCCTATATTTCAAATCTAGTTTGGACCTTGTTTCTTAGGCACATGGGCAAATGCATCTCAACCAAAAATATGTAAATCACAATAATCAACTAGATTACCATGCCAAGTCTCTTCTAGAGTCTTTCTATCCAATGTAGTTTTAGGAGATCTATTAATGATATCTACAACTGTATTAATAGCTTTTGCCCAAAATCCATTTGCCATATTTGATGCACTCAACATGCTTCTTGACATTCCATGATAGTGTGGTTCATCCTCTCAGATACACCATTCTACTATGGAGTATAAGAGATAGTATTTTGATGTTTAATTCCTTCCTACGTACAAAAGTTATCAAACTCCTTAGATTAATATTCTCCTCCATTATCTGACCTTAGACATATAATAGATTTACCCAAAATCTTTTCTATGCGTGCCTTAAATTCTTGAATTTTTTCCAAAGCTTCTAATTTCTTTCTCAAAAAATACACCCATACTCTTCTAGAATAATCATCTATATAGGAAATAAAATAATTTATACCATTTATAGATTTAGTAGGGATAGATCCAAAAATATCTAAATGGATAAGTTACAGAAAATCATAACTTTTACCTTCACTTGTAGTAAATCTGACCCTCTTATCTTTACCAAAGATGCAATGCTCACAAAAGCCTAAATCCCAAGACTTAATTCTAGCCAAAATACCTTGGTCATGTAATATATTCAATCCTTTCTCACTCATATGTCCAAGGTGTTGATGCCATATCATCATAACATCCTAAGCATTCTATGTCGTTGTTCCTACTGTAGTACTTGTCACTGAATCTCCACACAAATGATATAAGGAGCCATAAGATTCTCCTTTTGCTACCACCAAATATCCTTTGGTAATTTTACATTTACCATTACCAAAATTACAGGAATATCCTAGCTCATCCATCACCTTGATGGACATCAAATTCTTATTTAAATTAGGAATATACCACACATCTTTCAATCTTTTGATTCTACTGTTGACAATTTTAACTCTGTAAGTCAAATTGCCACCCTTATCATTTGAATCTTTTCATGTCATTGCCAATTTGCTTTTGCTCATAGTAGTTCTAAAGGGAAAGTCAGAATACTTCAAGTTTTCACAAGCACAAGAAATACTTTGGGCTTTCACAAAAGGAAGAATTTAGGTTTTGTATAAGTATTGGAATTATTTCAAACTTTTTGTCTGAAACAACTTTTCTAAAGGATCATCACATAGTTTCTCGAAGGACACTTTCAATTTCCTAAAGGACACTTTCATTTCCCTGAAGGACACTTTCATTTTCTCAAAGGACACTTTCATTTTCCTCAAGGACACTTTCAGTTTCCTGAATGACACTTTCATTTTCTTGAAGGACACTTTCATTTTCCCAAAGGGTCACTTTTTGACAAAAGTCCATTTCATTTTCCCGAAGGGATCATTACAAATTTCTTGAAGGGACAATTTTGAGAAGGCTCTAACATTTTTTTGAAAGACACTTTCCCTTTGGGAAAGTCATTTCTAAGAAGTCCAAGAGGACACTTGTAAAAAGGCTGAGAGGTTCATTTTTGAGAAAATCTAAAGGGAACTTTCCCTTTGAGAAAGTCTATTATCAAACTCCAAAGGGATGCACAATGTTGGGTGAATATTTTGTCATCAACTAACTAACGACAAAATGGGTATATCAACCATAGTATAAGGAGATTTATGCCACAAAAAGTGTAGGTTTACCACATCTTAACGAGCTAAATCTCTCCTCTCATCAAGGGGAGGTTCCCTATGAATCACTTATATGCTATATGTATATATAAGTAAGCATAAAATAATACTCAAGGTAGTACAACTCCATCCATCTCTATTTTTTCAGAGATGATGTCCAAAGAACAAAAGAGAGAAATCCTAATTGATGGCTAAAAGCATTCATCTTCTTTCAGGAATGGTATCCAATGCAGAGCTAAAAATCTCTTGAAGTAGTAACACAGTCCACAAGGAAACCCTACAAAAGCACAAAGTCTTCCGTTGCCTCCTTCACTAATCCGAAACATGCATGATAGTAGAGTGAAACAAAGCACAAAGTCTTCACTTAAAACTACAATGGATAAAAGGGTCACCAAGATAAAAGTATCTCAAAGTCTTTCTTTTATCTTTTATAAATGTCTTTAGATAATTTCAATACACACACTTTACTTATTAAATCAAATAGATAAGAGATTATCAGGAAAGAGAACATAAGAAATATTTCCTAAATAACACAAATTACTTCAACACAAAGTCTGAAATAAACTTGTTTCTCATTCATTTGATAAAATATGATTTAAAATTTGAGCACAAAGTCTCAAGAAGTGTCTCAATTTCAGCAGAGTTTTTGCTCTCAATTATCCAAAGATTTTACAAAAGAGGTTCCCTCTATATATAGGGAGAAACCTTCAAAATTTAAAAAGATTAAAATATTAAAATATCTAGTCAAAGATGAGTCATCTTTGACTTTTAGATATTTTCTAGATTTTTTACATGTAATTACATATTACAAAAGTGCATGAGAAGAGAGGAAGAAGAGAGAATGGAGAAATGGTTCAACTCTTGCCGTCAGACTTCTTTAGATGAGCATCATACATGGAAATAGATGCCTGAATTCCTATACTGTCTGGTGAAATAATGTTTTTGAAGATCACTCTAGCTTTGATTGTAGCATCTTTCAATGCTGTGATTGCTTTGGCATGACTAGTTAACCTGGTTATTAGATTATCTAGAGTTAACTGAGTATCTAAGATGTTATCCACAAAAGTTATTAAAAATGCTTTCTCTTCAAAATCCCTCTGGATTATACCTTTGACTTCTTGAATCATCTCTTCTATAGAGAGAAATTGATTATCTCTGGAGGTGAGGTCACAAAGCAATTCTTCCAGTCTGTTCAACAGGCCTGTGTCACTTTTCTCACTAGCATCTCTGGAAGACTTGAGATCTTCGATCAACTCCTTGAGTACCTGAATCCTGTATATCAGTGATTTCTTGATTTCAACATAAGAATCTTTACTGGCAATGGCTGATGGATATCAAGGTGCATTTCTTCAGATCCTTCATCTCTATCCACTTGCCAAGATATTTATCCGTACTGTCAATATCTTGAAAAATAAGAGAGACGAGGTCTTCTAAATCTGTCCTCACCTTCTTCATTTTGTCTATCTTCTGAGCAACCTCTATAAACAAGGAAATTTATTGAGTATGCATTTTTATATATAGTCTTCAAGCACTTTCCTTTTCATGTAGGTTTTCTCTGCTTTCTGAATAATAAGATCATCTATGAAAAAAGCTTTTGGGATTGCTGCTTCAGGAGCAAGAGTGAATTTCCTGACTACTACAGTCAATTGTTCTACCTTTGCCTTATAGTAATCTTTCATCTCCTTTTCTCTATCAAATTTTTGGACCATGATATCCATTGAGGACTGTAGGTTGCTCTTTACACCCTCGTGAGTGACCTTCCCTAACTCAACACGAGAAATGAAATAGCTGCTTATGTCAAAACCCTTTAGGATTGCATTCTGTGGAGGTTTAGCTATCTTCAAAAATTTGTACCCCTTTTCCTTGACCAATTTTGAAAGGATCATTGGTCTCTTAGGGGCCTTAGCTTTCACTGGCACTATCTTGCCAAAATCAAAGTCATTTGCAGAGATGGCTAGCTTCTTCTTTTTGGGCATGAAAGCTGACAATCAAGGAGGGAGAGCAGAAGTACTTACTGTGGCAACAGTTCTTATAGTTGATGTCACTGAGGTAACGTCTACACTGCTAGTGGGAACAATGGGCAAAGTGGGAGTAACAGGTGAAACTGTATTAGCTGCTGATTGGTCAATGGTAGAGCTTTCTCTGATATTGAAAGAAGGAGAAGAGAGACTAGAGATAGAACCTGAGGAGCGAAGGACATTTTCAGAAGCACCTTGAGGATCACCAAACATAAATTTGGAAGGAGAAGTAGCTCCAGAAGAAGGAACACTGATGGGATAAAGAGGTGAAGGAGATGCCACAGGGGATTGAGGTGGTGAAGAAGAAATGCCTGCAAGCGGCTGTGCCCCTTTTTGGGGAGATAGAGGCGAAGTTATCTACTACTCTGAAGACCTGTCATCTATCTCCATCTGTTGTGCTACCTATTTTTGAGTGCTTTGATCTCCAACCCCCTTAGCCATTGATTTTGGCTCCTCATCAACCTTCAATTTTTTGGACACAAAGATGATTCTAGGCTTGTGAGGCCTAGACGAAGAAGGAACATCGCCTTTATTCTTAGTCCTATTTTTTGCCTTCTTTCTTATTTTTACTTGAAATTCAGCGTCTGATCTTGTAATAAATTCCTTCAATGTGATCCCTTTGGCTGCTGACCAATCATTGGGTTTAGCCAATATTGGTTCGAATCTCTTTCTCAAAGAAGTCAATTCTTTTTGAGACCACTAAATTGGAGGAAGAGGAGAGTCAATGACCTTCTCAGCCAGGTATCTACTATTGATTATGTTCTTATCATCAACCAAATTAGAGGGAATATTTGCAAGCCCTAGATATTTAATCTGCTCTAGAGTCGGCCTGTTGTAGTCCATCCTTCTAATTTCTTTCACTGTCCTCAAGTCTACCTAGATGTCTTCAATAATAGGCTCATGAAACTGAGTCTTTTTTCTGATCATATCTTTGACACCCCTGTAGTCAAAATTGTCTCTTCTTTTGAACTGCTTCATGGTAACCAGTTGCATTTCCATCTCCATTACCCTTGCTTTGGCTGCAGTCAAAACTGAGTATCTACCATTTTCTATTGGAACCTAAATCTTGGCTTTTTTCAATTCTATTTGCTTATCATGTATAACAATAATTTGCCTACACAGCTCCATAAGGACTAATTTGTCAGATAGAAATCAGGGGAACATGTAGGAATAGCCTTGAAAAAAGCCAACCCATAGATAGCAAAAGGAGGGAAATTATAGAAACATGCAGCCAAAGTCATTGATGACCATCTAGGGTTTATCAGATACTCTTTTCTGTTCGAGCTGAGGATCGAAAAGACATAAAAACATTGCAAAGAAGGCATCATTTACCCTCTTGAAGTGACGGATTGATCTTTTCAGCATCAACTGAGGGTAATATGAATAGACTGGGGTGGTTCTTCTGTCTCCTTCAGTTGTCAAACTTGAAAAGGTTCGCATGGAGGCTGTAATGTACACCAAGTACGAAGTCATATAGAACTTTGAAGTAGTAGATACCTTGGTCAACTCATGAAGAGAATTATTGATTTGCTCATCCTAGAAGATGACTTGCTTCCCTTGTAAGATTATCTTGATAAAGGGATACATCCATTCGTGGAATTATGAAAAAGATGGTAGACCTTGTACTCTGTTGAGAAGAGTAATTAAGTCACCAAATTTTTCTATGAAATCACTCCTCAAGAAATTTTGTGGCCATCTAGATAAATTGGTCATAAGAGTCTTGAGCCACCTGTTATTCATCACCTTCTTCACTCTCTCGAGATCCTTGTCGTACTCTCTTTATGCCTCAATGAAGTCAATTTTTAGCACTTCAGTAGCAGGAAGGCACATGAAGACTTTATCAACAAATTTGGGGTCCAGCCAAATTATCATGTTGTCACTAGCATCTGACACTGACCTGGTCTCTTTGTTGTAGAACTGGGCACACTGGAGGATGAACTCTGTGTGATGCGCCACTATAGGGAAAGAGACAACTAGATAAATGTTGCTCTCAATGATTTTATTCATCTTTGAACTCAAGTTGGTCACCTTGGTTCTCTCCATGAACTCGGCCATATCCACGTGGTTGATCTCTGTGTCTCTAATGTCATCGACATTAGAAGTGACCGAGGTGATTGGGCAAACACCTTGATATTGGTACTTCATGGCCTTCGACTTCTTCAGAGAAGCTTCAGTAATTGGGATGAACTTTGATTGAGCGGGTGCTGATGAATGAGAATTTTTAGGAGGTACTGCAATGATAATCATGATCGTAGAATTAGAAAAAAATGGGCAAATTAGGGAATTTGCACGTTGGGTGATCATGACTAAGAAAGGGCACTTGAAAGGGTCGGGTTAGAAAGTGAGTCAAAAAATGAGAGGAAAATGGAGAGGAGGTGAAAAAATAGAAAGGATAAAAATTTCTCCAGAGTTAAGGAAATTGGAGGAAAAAATACAAGGGCGGCAAAATTTGCCGCCCTGACATGTGGGGTGGTTTGCATGCACGGGTGGTAAAATTTACCGCTTGTGCATGAAAAAAGAAATAAAAAGGCACGGGCGGTAAAATTTTCCGCCCATGCATATTGACAAGAATAGGTGTAAGCGTAGCAAATTTTGCTGTCCCTACTCGGGGACCCATATCGACGGTAAAATTTGCCGCTGGTACATTTGGGTTCGACAGACCTGCTTCAGCGATGAATTTTGCCACCGATATAGGAGATAGGTGGGGAGGCACATGATTAAGGTGGTAAATTTACCACCCTTTATAGGTAAGAAACCTCAGGAAGTTTCTTGGAAGCAAAGGGAGGGTGGCAAAAATTGCTGCCCTAGCATGGGGGAAGAGGAGGCTGGCCGACGGGGTAGGGAGAGAAGAGGAGGATGGCCGATGGGTTTGAGGGGAAAGATGCCAAGGTTGGAGGAAGAGAAGAGGGGGAGAGAAGAAAACCAAAAATAAAACCAAAAAAAAAATCTAAAGAGAGAAAAGAAAAAGAAATAAAAAGCAAAGACAAGGACCTACCTAGAAAATAATGCACATCGCGAGTTCAAATCTATCGAAACGCACTTTTTTCCGCTTGTTGGATCATCCAGAGGCAGAGGGCAAGAGGAGTGGAAGGAATGAATCAAAATGAACCGAAAATATATTAAATGGGGCAAAAATCAACCCCAACCACTTGATGCACACGACCATAAATGTTGTGCACAAAAATCGAGACAGTGCAAGGGCAACAAAATTTGCTGCCCTTACACTAAAAAATTCAAAGACATGTAGGGGCGGAAAAATTTTTTGCTCTTGCATGTGAGAGAGAAAAATGTAGGGGTGGAAAAATTTGTCGCTCATGCATTCCAGATGCAAGGGTGGAAAAATTTTCTGCCCCTGCATGGCAAGAAGGAAAAATGCACTGACGGCAAAAATTACCGCCCGTGCATGAAAATAGAAGAAATAAGGCTAACTCCTGAAAAAGAAAAATAGATCGCCTGGTTGCATCGAGACCGTAACAACTTTCATGTTTTGGGGAAAATGTAATGAAAATACATTATGAACTTCGAACGGTGTCAGTTGAGAAAATATGAGAATGAGAAAAACCCCTCTCGAAAAATAGATTTAGAGAGACAAAGGGCGAAACAGACAAGTTTTGTAGGGGATTGTTCTAAAAATGAGCTGAGCTAATTTTAGAAACAATAGCTAACTCCTATTAGAGAACATTCGTTGATCAAATCAATCAACGACAGTAGAAACCAGTCTCTAAGTGCCTTCATCCAAGCCATTGGGCTACAGAGTCATGCCAAAAATGAAGAAAAACAAACAAAACATAAAAATGATATAAATATACAAGTGGATCCATCTAATTTTCAAGTATTGAAATGTTTCAGATGCTGCCCATTGTGGGGTAGTGCAAATGGTGCTCCATCTTGATACTCTAGCAAGAAGCTATTCTCATCACAGAGTTGTCGAATGGCAAACGAGCCTCTCCATAAAGAGTCAAATTTGCCGTGCATTCGCTTCGGTTCTCTCCTCTTATCCCACAACAAGACTTGATCTCTGATTTAAAAATCACAAACTTTAGCCTTTTTGTCAAAAAGTTTCTTCACCTGATTCTAATGTGCCGTAATCCGGTCCACCACCATGGTTCGCTGCTCATTCAATTTGGTTAGACACATGATCCTTTTGTCGATCAAATTTTTTAAGGTTGAATCTTTGATTTCTTTGGCTAACCTGAGCGCTGGTACTTCTAGAGTGATAGGTATCTCTGCATTCAAGCCGTATAAAAGTTGGAAAAGTGACATATCTATGGCCCTCTTGGGTGTAATCCTATCCACCCATAAAGCATCAAATAGTGCTTTGTGCCAAGTTATCTGATTGTCATCTACAAATTTCTTCATAATAGTGACCAGATTCTTATTGCTCGATTCTGCTTAGCCATTTTCTTATGAGAAATAATCTAAAGTGTGGGATAGGGTAATCCCATAATAAAAACAGAATTGAGTAATTTTATGTGAAGAGAAATATGTCGCATTAGCTGTTACAATTTTGAGCGGAACCCCAAATTGGGAGATGATACTTTCTTTAAGGAAATTGCACACCACTTCAGATGTAGCGTGCTTGGTTGGGATGGCTTCCACCTATTTGGTAAAGTAATCAGTTGCTGTGAGGACATAATCATGTCTGGCACTCGAAGATGGGTTAACTACGCCAATGAAGTCAATACCCCACTATTGAAAAGCCTCTTTGATTATTATCGGCTTGAGGGGCAATGCAACCAATTTAGGCTTTTTGATGAATTGTTGACACAATTTGCATTTACGCACCCATTTGTAGGCATCTTGAAACAACATAGGCCAATAGTACCTCACTCGTAGAATCTTGTGCACTGTCACTGGTGCAAAAAAATGTCCTTCATAGGCCAAATTATGGAAAGACTCCAAGAGTTTATCTTGTTGTGCCTTATTGACACAATGAAAAAATGCCCCGTTCAGTTCCTTTTGTACAGACCATTATCCCACAAAACATAGCTAGCAGCCTTTAGTTTAACATTCCATTTTTTCTTATAGGAGAGATGAGCGGGACACTCACCATAAGTTAGAAAATGGGTGATGTCGAAATACCACTCATTAGTAGTGGTAACAAAGAGGATCGTAGGCATGCCTTTGATCTCTATTTCTTCATTTTCTGCTCTTTTGGAAATGTTGTCGGCAATCAACTGACAAAAGCCCTTTCCCTGTACGAGTTTGGTAGGTTTGATATCTAGATCAAACTCTTGTATCTTGGGGATCTAATTACCCCTCTTCGTACCAAACTCCTATTGAATCAAAATGGACTTCACTGTTGTACTAGGCACTCAAACCTCAGTGTGCGAGTTCATGATATAAAACTTGAAATATTTGACTGCTTTAACTACCGCATATGCATGCTTTTCCATGTTTGAATATTTTAGCTCGTGAGCCTTAAGTGGACAACTCATGAAAGAAATAGGATATTCTACACCTTCTTGGTTTTGTTGAACTAAAATAGCTGAGAGTGTATGTTCATAAGCATAACTATGTATTTTAAAGTTTTTAGTGTAGTTTAGATAAATCAAAATTAGCGCATGAGTGATTGCTTCTTTGATGTCTTTGAATGTTGATTTGCCCTCTACAGTCCACCTGCAGGTAGCATTACCTTTCATCATATTGACAATGTGGCGAGTTTTTTCAGCAAACTCAGGGATAAACCTTCAAAAAAAATTCACCTTTCCGAAGAAAGAGTGAACCGTAGTTTTACTGGTAGGCAGAGTAAGTTCTTGGATGGACTTGACTCTTTTCGAGTCAATTTTATTACCTTCTTGGGACACAATGTGTCTGAAAAGTTTCCCTTTTGTCACCTCAAAGATAGATTTTTTGAGATTTAAAAAAATACCATTCTGACGATAGCGTTCCAATATTCTTTGTAAATGGTGGACATGGTCAGAATGATGCTTTGAAAATACCGTCAAATCATCCAAGTATATTATAATGAACTTATCCATTTCATCCTTGAAAGCGAGGTCTATCACTCTTTGAAATGTGGCACTTGCATTTATCAGACTGAAAGGCATTTTTTGATAGGTGAAGGTGCCCCAAAGTGTGGTGAAAGCAGTCTTATACTGATCTGCTTTTCTAACTTCAACTTGATTGTACCTCGAGAAACTGTCTAACATTGATAACATCTCTGAACCTGTTACCATCTGCAAAACTTGATCCATGATAGGGAGAGGGTAGTTATCTTTTAAAGATAACTGATCTAAGTTTCTAAAATCCATGCAGATTCAAATTTCACCATTCTTCTTTCTCACAGGCACTATATTGGCAATCCATGTGGAGTGATGGATTGGAAAAATTATTCGGGCATCAAGTATTTTTTGTATCTTAGATAAAATGGTACTTGATATTTTTGGATTATATTACCTGGACTTTTGCTTGTAAAGCACTGAGTTAACCTTAAGAAGAATGTCGTGGTGAATTTCATCAAGCCTGAGTGATTTCAGATTGTCATAAGAATATGCTAAGACATCTATATATTGGCAGAGTAGATTAACAAACTTAAATCTCTCTTCGGGAGTGCAACATTTCTCAATGTTCACCATCTTAGGATCTCTCTTGGTTCCCAAGTTCACTTGATCAAAATCCTGAGAGGAGTTTGAATATGTTCACTATTATTTGATGAACCTGTCATGGTTATCAAACAATTTCTCTATAGAAACTAAGCCTTTGAGAATCTTATTCCCTTTAAGCTGCAAGAAATTCTCACCTGTGTCTATGTTTGATTCAGAAGTAGTCTCACATTCTTGAAGTTCACTTCCTTCAAAATGCAGTTGTTCGAAGATGTCCCTTTGCTCCAAGAAGGCAATGATTTGATCGTCATTATTGAATATTTGCCAATGGCTGGAATTATCAGGTATACTTGGCTGAAAGACCAGTTTAATAGTGTACTTGTCTCCTTTAAAATCTAGGTGGAGAACCAAGAGAGTAGCAAAAATAGCCAATGCATTCGCCCGGTCATTGGATTCTCTCAGAATGGCAGAGATTTTAAAAGCATCAAAATTTTTAATTTGGTGCCAGACAAGATTGTGGTAGTGGCACAATCTTTCATTCTTGGTTTGATAGAGGTTCCTTACTTGGAAAACCATTAATTTGGCATCCCCTTTAGCATGGAGGAGTTTAATACCTTTTTCTCTAGCAGCTTGCAATTCAGGTAACAGGTATTTATACTCAGCTGTGTTGTTAGTGTTGTTGAACTGCAACTTGTAGGATAAAAGAACAATATCTCCTTGAAAAAATACCAACACAACTTTAGCTCCAGAACCGGTAGAGGAGTAGCTACCATCGAATTCTAAGATCCATACCTCACTAGACACCGCTTTTTCTTTGAAAACTTCTTCATTTGGGGGAAGAGGTTCTTCCGTGCGTTCATTTTGCTTCATCTATTCTCTTATTGTGTCAGCTGAACACATTTTCAAGTTATTACCTATAGGAGTTTCATCGGATGCCTCATAGACTTCATCCGTAGATAGGAAGTAGTTAACCATGTCTGAAGACTCAAATAAAATTTGAGCTTCTGGTACTGATGATTGGGTGACTACATATCTTGCCTCTTTTTCAACAAATAATTTCTTCATAATACCTTGAATTGAGATCTTTGCCTCCGATAAGTCCATGCTTAACTCAACCCCAACATCCTTGCAAACATTTCACCCAAGAAGGATACCGTAAGACGCTGAAACATCGGCCACTAAAATCGTCATTTTTATCCTCTTTTCTGAAAAATCTACGAACGTAAATTGGACATCTTTTATTTGACCAAGGAGTGAGACTTGCTTGTTTTCCATAGAAAAATACCTCCCAAAAGTTTTGGTCAAAGTTAGACCAAGAGAATCTGCCAACTTGACAGGCATAACATTATCAGAAGCTTTGGAGTCTATTATACAATTACTCAATTTATAACCATTTATTAGCAAGGAAACATAAAAATGTTCTATTTTCTCGAGAGCAACAGGAAGAGTCATGACAAGATTATTTTGAGTAGATTTATCTTTGGAGAGATCATGAGTGGACTTTAGAGAATTTTGTCTTATGGGGATGACTTTATTTTTCACATATTCTACCAATCTATCAAACTATTTAGAATTGGCTCTCAAATACTCAATCTCTGTCATTTGAATCTTAATCTTTCTGGCATGATCAATTATATCAAATAATTAAAAAGAATTTGAGATGGAGGAAGAGGGTCCATTATGTGGGTCTTTGGTGGGTGTGGCACTGGTCTGAGCAACAGAGGTAGAAGATATGGGGCGATTTGACGTACTTAATTTTTTGTGAGTTACATGATCTTTTGATTGGGGAGGTAATGGAGTCCCTCATTTAGCGATGGAGACCACCGACTGAGGTCTTTCTTCTACTTTTTCTTTGTTAGAGTGTGGAGCTGATTGGTTTTGAGATCTGGTAAAAACATCATAAAATCCATCTAACCCTTCTCCTTTACTTCCAGCTTCGTCTTGGTAGTATAGGAAACTAATATTATAGTCGCTAGCTAATTATTATTCCTGTTCTTCGAAGAGATTAACATCATCTTGTTGGTCCAACTCAGGTTGGAGAAAATCTATTTTTACTGGAGTCTTTTTTGATCTTACCTGCCAGGATAAGATCATCTTTAATCTCAATAGCCAATTTTTGAGCCAATGCAAGATCCATAGGGCAAACCCACCTTAACAAAAAATTTACTTTGAGAAGTTGCGAGTTGATAAAAAAACACTTGAGATTCTCCGGTGTGGGCTGAGCGATGGTTGGAATCCGGTTACTTAACTTATTCAATTTGACTATGAAATCCCTCATGGATTCTTGAGATTCCTTTTTAATCTGTGTAAGCTATGCTAACAAGGCGTGTGCATCTTCAGCAGGTTTAAATCTAGCTTCAAATTTGGATTTTAGCGTATTCTAGTCAGTTATAGTTTGAGCTTGAAGGTGGTAAAAGCAATTCTCAGCAGCACCTTGCAAAGTTTCTACAAAAAATCTCATTGCTACGTCTTCAAATTCCACACCGATTATGCCACATGCTATAGAGAAGGAGATAATATGCTCATCGGGATGAACTTTCCCGTCACCAAAAAACTTAGATTTTTTTTTCTAGAACTATGAGGTAGTTCATGCAAGGGTGGGGTCAACTTAAGAGGACCAAAAGAATTGCCCCACGAACCTTGAGCCATTATGATAGGATGATTAAATGGTGGGATAATAAATCTTGGTGGAGTCAATAAAAATGAAGCCTTACAAGTATTGAGGCTAAAAGCTTCACCAAGTATGGGAGATTTGGCATTGGTAGTAGGGAAGCTCCTAGTTTGCTAAAGACGAGATGATGAATTAGAAATCTCAAAATTAGTTTGCTACACTAACTCAAATATAGGATCAACAATACCCTAAGCTCTCTGGCCTCATGTGTACGATGGATCTGCCAGAGTGTCAAATAAAAAAAGGACTGCAACTGCTTCAAGTTGAAGCTTGAGGCTTCAAAATGCACATTCGATCTCCAGTGGAGTCGACAAAAAACTGTTGGGTGAATATTTTGTCATCAATTAACTGATGACAAAATGGGTATATCAACCACAGTATAAGGAGATTTATGTCACAAAAAATGTATATTTACCACATCTTAACGAGATAAATCTCTCCTCTCATCAAGGGGAGGTTCCCTATGAATCACTTATATGCTATATGTATATATAAGTAGAAAATAATACTCAAGGTAGTACAACACCATCCATCTCTCTTTTTTCAAAGATGATGTCGAAAGAATAAAAGAGGGAAATCCTGATCGATGGCTAAAAGCATTCCTCTTCTTTCAAGAATGGTATCCAATGCAGAGCAGAAAATCCCCTGAAGTAATAACACAGTCCACAAGGAAACCTTACGAAAGCACATAGTCTTTCGTTGCCTCCTTCACTGATCTGAAACACGCGTGACAGTAGAGTGAAACAAAGCAGAAAGTCTTCACCTAAAACTATAATGAATAAAAGGGTCACCAAAATAAAAGTAGCTCAAAGTCTTTCTTTTATCTTTTAGAAATGTCTTTAGATAATTTCAATACACACACTTTGATTGTTAAATCAAACAGATAGGAGATTATCAGAAAAGAGAACATAAGAACTATTTTCTAAATAACACAAATTACTTCAACACAAAGTTTGAAATAAACCTATTTATCATTCATTCGATAAAATATGATTTACAAGTTGAGCACAAAGTCTCAAGAAGTGTCTCAATTTCAGTAGAGTTTTTGATCTTAATTATCTAGAGATTTTACAAAAGAGGTTCCCTCTATATATGAGGAAAAACCTTCAAAATTGAAAAAAGAATAAAATATTAAAATATCTAGTCAAAAATGAGTCATATTTGATTTTGAGACATTTTTCAATTTTTTTATATGTAATTACATATTACAAAAGTGCATGCACTTTTACATGACAAAAATGTATGAGAAGAGAGGAAGAAGAGAGAATGGAGAAATGGTTCAACTCTTGCCGCCAGACTTTTTCAGATGAGCATCATACATGGCGATAGATGCCTGAATTCTTATACTATTTGGTGCAATGGTATTTTTGAAGATCACTCTGGCTCTGATTATAGCATCTTTCAATGCTATGATTGCTTTGGCATGATTAGTTAACCTGGTTCTTAGATTATTTAGAGTTAACTGAGTATCTAAGATGTTATCTACAAAATTTATTGAAAATGCTTTCTATTCGAAATCCCTCTGGATCATACCTTTGAATTCTTGAATCATCTCTTCTACTGAGAGAAATTGATTATCTCTGGAGGTGAGGTCACAAAGTGATTCTTCCAGTCTGTTCAACAGGCCTGTGTCACTTTTTTCACTAGCATCTCTGGAAGACTTGAGATCTTCGATCAACTCCTTGAGTACTTGAATCTTGTATATCAGTGATTCCTTGATTTCAACATAGAAATCTTTGCTGGCAATGACGCCGATGGATATCAAGGTGCATTTCTTCAAATTTTTCATCTCTATCCACTTGCCAAGATATTTATCCGTACTATCAATATCTTGAGAAATAAGAGAGACGAAGTCTTCTAAATCTTTCCTCACCTTCTTCATCTTGTCTGTCTTCTCAGCAACCTCTGCAAGCAAGAAAATTTCTTGAGTATGCATCTTTTTTATATAGTGTTCAAGCACTGTCCTTTTCATGTAAGTTTTCTTTGCTTTTTGGATATCATGATCATCTATGGAAAAGTCTTCTAAGGTTGCTGCTTCAAGAGCAAGAGTGAATTTTTTGATTATTGCGATCAATTATTCTGCCTTTGCCTTATAGTAATCTTTCATCTCTTTTTCTCTGTCAAATTTCTAGACCATGATATCCATTACAGACTGTAAGTCACTCTTTACATCCTCGTGAGTGACCTTCCCTAACTCAACACGAGAAATGGAATAACTGCTTATGTCAAAACCCTCTAGGGTTGCGTCCTATGGAGGTTTGGCTATCTCTAAAAATTTGTGCCCCTTTTTTTCGACCAATTTTGAAAAGATCCTTGTTCTCTTAGGGGTCTTAGCTTTCACTGGCACTATCTTGCTAAAATCAAAGTCATCTACAGAGATGGCTAGCTTCTTCCTTTTAAGCGTGAAAGCTGACAACCAAGGAGGAAGAGCAAAAGTACTTACTGTGGCAACAGTTCCTACAACTAATGTCACTGAGGTAATGTCTGCACTACTAGTGGGAATAACGGGTGCAGTGGGAGTAACAGGTGAAATTGTATTGGTTGCTAACTGGTTAATGGTAGAGCTTTTTCAGATATTGAAAGGAGAAGAGAGACTAGGGATAGAACTTGAGGAGCGAAGGACATCTCTAGAAGTGCCTTGAGGATCACCAAACATAAATTTGGAAGGAGAAGTAGCTCAAAAAAAAAGAACATTGATGGGAGAAAGAGGCGAAAGAGATGCCACAGGGGATTGAGGTGGTGAAGAAAAAATGCCTGCAAGTGGCTATGCCCCTTTTTTGGGAGATAGAGGCAAAATTATCTACTACTCTTAAGACTTGTCATCTATATCCATCTACAGTGCTACCTATTTTTGGGTGCTTTGTTATCCAACCCCCTTAGTCGTTAATTTTGGCTCCTCAGCAACCTTCGATTTCTTGGACACAAAGATGATTCTAGGCTTGTGAGGCCAAGACGGAGAATGAACATCACCTTTATTCTTAGTCATGTTCTCTGTCTTCTTCCTTGTTTCTACTTGGAATTCAGCCTTTGATCCTATAATAAATTCCTTCAACGTGATCCCTTTGGCTGCTAACCAATCATTAGTGTTAGTCAATATTGGTTCGAATCTCTTTCTCAAAGAAGTTAATTCTTTTTGGGACCACTGAATTAGAGGAAGAGGAGAGTCAACAACCTTCTCAGCCAGGTATCTATTGTTGATTATGTTTTTATCATTGACCAAATTAGAAAGAATATCTACAAGCCCTAGATATTCAATCTGTTATAGAGTCAGCGTGCTGTAGTTCATCCTTCTGATTTCTTCCACTATTCTCAAGTCTATCCAGATGTCTTCAATCATAAGCTCATGAAATTGAGTCTTTCTTTTGATCATATCTTTGACACCCTTGTAGTCACAATTATCTCTTTTTTTGAACTACTTCATGGTAACTAGTTGTATTTCTGTTTCCATTACCCTTGCTTTGGCTGCAGTCAAAATTGAGTATATACCAATTTTTATTGGGAACCTGAATCTTAGCTTTTTCAGTTCCATTTGCTTAGCGTGTACGACAATAATTTTCCTACACAGCTCCATTAAGACT
The DNA here is from genome assembly GCA_037957365.1 of Torreya grandis. Classification (NCBI taxonomy): domain Eukaryota; kingdom Viridiplantae; phylum Streptophyta; class Pinopsida; order Cupressales; family Taxaceae; genus Torreya; species Torreya grandis. The sequence continues at coordinate 2,637,779 of JARHVA010000052.1, read as the reverse complement.
AATTTGTCAGATGAAAATCAGGGGAGCATGTAGGGATAGTTTTGGAAAAAGCCAACCCATAGATAGCAAAAGGAAGGAAATTATAGAAACATGCAGCCAAAGTCGTTGACGACCATTCAGGCTTCATTAGATACTCTTTTCTGTTTGAGTAGAGGATTGAAAAAACATAAAAACACTATAAAAAGGCATGATTTACCCTCTTGAAGTGACAGATTGATCCTTTCAGCGTCAACTGAGGGTAATATGAATAGACTGGGGTGGTTCTTCTATCTACTTCAG